>WURS02076259.1:0-24489 GCA_011762765.2 Rhinocypha anisoptera | reverse complement strand
CACTAGTGTTCGAACCAATATTATTTACATTGTGAACCTTTTCGAAGTGATTATATATATATATATATATATATATTTGGCACATACATAAACATAGATGAAGAAAGAACGGATGTTTTCCCGGCGTATTGCGTTGGTGAAGGCTATTCTCGGGTTCTCCACCGGGTGCATAGAGTGACCCGGTGGACAACCCGAATAGCCTTCACTATCATAAACATAGATGATAACAGAGAGAAAGAGACACAAACAAAAAGGACACTCACAATATTGAATCGTACGTTTCGGCAGGAGTTTCGACGCATCGAAACGTACGATCCAATATTGTGAGTGTCCTTTCTGTTTGTGTCTCTCTCTCTATAATCATCTATGTTTATGCATGTGCCAAATGAATTGCGCTCCGTCGCCACCAAGATTTTCCAAGTGCAACTATATATATATATATATATATACATACGAAATTCGGAGTCACCAAAAGGGCGTGTGTCAGGGAGTGATTACAGCATAAGCATACATGTAAACTTATTTAAGGCTAAGACACATTTCATGCAAAAGATTCAATAATCTATTCATACAGGATCATTTTTGTCAATTGAGGAAAGGTATAACCTGCAGGAAAAAGAGATTTAACTACGCTACTTATCGTTTGAAGACATAATTTCTTCCGGGGTTCCTTCCTCATCTGTCCAATTTGTGGGGACAACATTTACCTACGCTACCTATCCTCCACGAATTACCCTAATCACAATTGCGACTATCTATTTTCTTTGTTCTAATCGCACAAGGAAAAGGATGGAATTTAAAATGTATCGCGTATAAGGAAACCGGTTACAACTTTAATTAGCGCAATAAACTGCGAGCAATAATTACTCGTCATTCCACTTCCGATGGCAACGGAGACAGATTGATAATAGATCCTGATTAAAAATAGAAATATTAGTGAAACGGAATTGGTGGAGCAAGTATTACCTAGTGGAAATATTAATGGAATTAGAGTTTCCCAATCTTTTTACATTACAAATGGAGAAAAAATTGAATGTATTTAGTTGAAAATCTCTCACTTCTCGACATGTGGCTCATCAAATTCCTAAGACTCTTTGAAGGAGCTATGGAGTAAATGAAACTATAATGGAGTATGTGAAATTAAAGAGGGTAGAACGCAAATAAAGTGAGGTGTGCATAATAACGCTTAAGAAGTGCTTAGAATAACGGTTAAGAAGTGAGCAGATTAGCATATCACCTTAAATTAGCATTAGCGTTACGGTTATACCGAACATTTACATTAATTTTGTCACTACACTAAGGAATAATGAAAAATAAATCCAGCACCTAACTAATTTAATTTCCATTTATCGATGAAGAGTATATTTAGTGTTTACCTTTTATGCGTAGCTATGGAATATTCTACATGTATCTATTTACATGTAAATCTACTGAAAAGGAACGCATTGCTGGAAATATACCATTGAAAAGCAGAAGGTAATGAAAAATCAGGTCTTTCGGCCACTTACCGCTTTTTGTTTGCGGCAAGCGGATGAGGATGGCATAAGCGGCGTACTCGGCCATGAGCGCAGCGTCCGCAGCGGCGATCGCCGTGAGGATGCGGTTGACGGGAGCGGGTGCGAGGTGCGGGCGCGTGAGGACGGCCACGTTGAGCGCGTTGGCGAGGATGCCCAGGGCGCACACGGTGAGCGCGGCGACCGGGTGCAGAGAGCGATACTCATTGGCCATGCGGAGGAGGAGGGACTCGGATTTCTCGCAGTAGCAGGACCTGCGAGTCGGACAATGGTGAAGGGTCGGGTTTTACTAAGATCGAACCGGGTACACCCTGTCTACTAACAGTCGGAACTTCAACAAAGAGTGAAGGTGTGTGGTGGAATTTCATCATTATGGATATAATGATGATGATGTGAAAGGGTTGAATATAATGTGATGATGTAGTAACATTGAAGTCAGGGTGGCAATAAAATTATTTTGTGGAAGATTGCACGTGTTTATATTCATACAGAGATTTCAAAAAAAGGAGGTTTTGCTCATCGTACGTCCGATTTTTGAGACAAGTACACTTAATGGATTTGGGAACAGCGGTGATTTGGAAAAGAGTACATAATGTATCCCACGGAATAATCTATAACTAAGGTTATAGTTCAAGATCGAGAGTTTATGAATGCACAAGAACATCGAGTTATCTCAGTAATTATAGGAGAGTTTAGGAAGTTTATCAATGAAAATTGGTTGATTACAACAGGATTAGTTTAGGGATTGAGATTTGTATCGGAATAGGTTTAATATTATTAGGAATATAAATCATGACATCATCATTTGTCTATAGTCAAAACTTAAACCAATACAACATTCCAAATACTACAGAAGCATTGAGCATGAGAATCATACATAGCTTTTATTGTACGTACTATTATTCAAGTAGTGTTATATATATGTATATATATATATATATATATAACACTACTAACACTACTAACACTACTACATTAATTACTCGTACTGGTGAAATATGATACCATAAGCACATTTTATATTCATAAATTAATTAATTTTTCAGTTCTGTCTTTTCGTTTTCAATAGTTATTTGTAATTTTTTACTAAATAATCTCAGAAATATAGTTATCGTATAATGAGGTATCTACATAAATCATCGAAATTTACAAGATTTACCAAAGCCATGATATTAATTTGCCACCAACAAAAATATCAATGGAAAAAAAAATGAAATTGGCATTATATACATAATGAATTCTACATTTTTACTGTCTGACGAATTAACTATAACTTTGTTTCTAGCATTTAATACATGAGATGTACTTACTTGTCTTCATTCTTTTTTTGTCGCGGTAAGATGGATGTATTGTTCCTCCAATGCCCATGATTCCGGAAGTAAACGTTGTGATCAACTGTAAAGAAAACAATTTGATAAAACCGCACTGATTTTAATTATTTGAACAGCATATTATTGACTGCAAATTATATTGCTGATGGACAAGGTAATTTTTTTCTGAAGAATCAAAGTGGAACGTGCTCTATACATAATCCAATTCTTCAATTCATTTCAATTAACTAAAGCATTTTAAGTGTTTAATTGACATCAGAAAAATATATAATTATTTTATTAATTTTTATTATTCATGTTAATAAATTTAATGTTAGTTATTAATAGTATATTATATTAGTATAATGCTAATTAAATGTCAATATTATTAAGTAATTAACTATCTAGCCAATGATACTGTTTTGTGACATAAATATTATTTGTTATCTTTGATTAATTAAAACTATAAATCGTTTCAATCAACTCGATATATTCTCCTGGAGTAGTGAGACAAACTACACGTAGTGATATATATATATATACTTCGCTAATGTCTACCTCAATAAATGGTGAAAATGTTTATTTGTTCATAAGATGCAATTAATTGTATTCGGATTTAAAATAAAAAAATTATTACACCTGGATTCCATAAAATATTTCACAGCTAGAATGCCCTCGTTATTACACTGGGTGATTTTTTGCAGACCAATAAAAGACAGGAAGAAGATAAGCCTGTATTTTCCACGGTTTCATTTTTTCTATCTTATCGAAGGAGAGGCAATTTGATTGGGCCATTATTTAGCTGGGATAATGCTTCACACGGTATCTCCACAGGGATCAACTGGTAAATGAGCAAGCGTATGGCTATCTTCCTTGTTTCCGTTGGCACCGTCGGATTTGGTCTGCTGAGAGCAGAATCGTTCCACAAGTCTCATTTTTTATGCTAACTACGGTAATGTTTTCTTATTTTTGGCTTCAAGAGAAGATTTATCGTTTTCCGTTGACTGAGAGTTCCCAAAGGGTCTAACCTTTCTTCAGAATAAAAGCGTTTTTCGCTTCAGTGCAATTTTAAGCCAAAAAAACCGACGACACGGCGAGTGATTCAATTCTAAACGACGAAAAAATTGATCATGGAGATTTATGCGATTCAACGTTCTATTGTGAAAATTTCGGGAAACTAAATATTCTTCTTGAAATAATTTTAAGTTTTAAAGTATCTTTTTTGATCGCATTATCGGGGCGAGAAAAAAATTAGAATTATCCATTATTTTCAAAGTAATTCAGTTTGTGCTAATTCTGCCATTTGCTCAAGATATAATCCAACGGGTGTAAAATAACCCTTGAAGTAGAATTACGGGAATAATTTAAACGAAATTCAGAATATAACGCAAGAAATATTCCAAAAAGACACTATTTTCAACTCCCATAATGTTGCCAGTATTTAAGTGCATTTCCATTGGAAAAATAATATTTGTATAAATTCATAGCCCATTCTTGGAGTTTTATTAACACAGACATATCAATCGACTCCTCAAATGTATCCGTTATCTATTGGCTCTTCCCTCGTTGCAAGTTATTTTCAGTTTGTCTCACTACTTTTCACTATTTTGGATCATTGTTGATATTTTCCTTTACTTTGTGTCTCTGACGGAGTAATAAATTATCTACGTTCATCTCGTTTTTCTTTTAATAATATGATTTGAATATGAAATTAATGTTAGTTATAATTTATATTATCCAATGTAACTCTCATAATCCACTTGGAATATCTTTTAGTCTGGATAAAACCTACATCTTCTTATAATGCCCTAACTTGAAGGGTTTGTAGCTTTTTGTGCAAGTATTCATTCACATCCTATATTTCCAGATAATGTTTCGTATTTTTGCTTTCGGGTCATGTGTTTCATAGGTTCTAATAAATAGAAACCCAAAGGAAAATCTTTTTCTGGCATTCCATTGGTCTTTCTAATTTTTCTTGTGTACAGGTTGGTTATTTAGCATGAAAATAATTTGAGCAATATTGGAGGGCATTGATTAACGGGGTATCTAAGGGGTTTGAAATACCCCCAAGCCAATGGGGAGTCCAGAGATTTTTCCCCAACAAAAAAATTAAGTTAAAAATGGTAGATTAAAAAAATTTATTTAAGAGCACTCTGCGACCAAAGAATTATTGCTATTATTATTTATTTTTCCTTTAATAGACTTTGTTAAACAATTTAGTTTAACAACCATACCACTGTAAAACAAAGAAAATTCACAGAGAATTAAGAAGTAGGCATAATAGAAATTAATTTGTTACTTGGCCTATTTTTATTCATAAAAGTAAATATCAAAGCCGATAAGATGGACAAAAATAAAAAAAACATTTCTTCATTTCACATAAGCTGATCACAATATTTTTATACAGAATAAAGTCTTCTCATTCGGGATGAATTACAGTAATTTTAATTCCTTTTGAATTTTCATAATCAACGAGGGCGGTTCAATGAGTACACTTGTTAGGAATGAAAAAGCCATTTAAAAAACAAATACTATATTATTTAACATAGCCCCTTTTAGAGATATACACTTTTCCCATCGTCCCTGACATTTTTTTAACCCCTACAAAAATAGGAATTGTCAATCTCTGCAAAATACGCCTCTGTCTGGACGATGACCTCCTTATTTGAGCTAAATTTTTGTTCTTCGAGACATTTATTCATGTTTGTGAATAAGGAGAAATCGCAGAGAGCCAGGTATGACGAATATTGGGGGTGTGGCAGAAATTCATAACGCAATCCATAAAGTTTAGCTGCGACAACTCTGGATGAATGTGCTGGTGCATTGTCGTGGTGAAGCAGCACTTTCTTCTTCGCCAAAAGTGTTATCTTCAATTTCTTGTCAAAGCTGTCCAATAACCAGGTGTAGTATTTTCCAGTGATCTTTTTTCCTTTTTCTAAGAAGTCCATTAGTATTACGCCCTTCGCATCCCAAAAAATTGTTGCATTAACTTTTCCGGCCGACGGGATCGTCTTCACCTTCTTTGGAGCAGCCACATCGGAAGAAACCCATTGTTTTGATTATTTTTTGGTTTTCGGTGTATAATGATGATTCCAGTTCTCATCGACGTTGAAAACTCCAAGCAAAAACTCCTGCGGATATCGCTTGAATTGCTCCAAACACAGCTTCGAAGTTGAAAGCTGCATCTACTTGTCCTCCATCAGCAATCGCGACACACATCGGGCCAACAACTTTTTCATTGCCAACTTATCATGTAAAATATCATATGCCTTCCCTGTCGACACACCTATGACCTCTGCTACTTTCCGCACATTCGTTCGACGATCAACGAGAATCATGTCGTGGACTTTTCCAATGATTTCCTCCGTAACCACATCTGCTGGGTGATCATCATAAAAAACGGATATTCGACCACATTTAAATTCGTTGAACACATATCTAACTGGTACCATTGGTGGCGAAGGGTCACCATAAACAGCATCCAATTTCGCTTTTATCTTATTACATATTTTCCCATCCAAAAGCAAAATGCTATTCACTGAACGATACTGCACTTTCGTCATTTTAGCGAAAACCACTTTGCACTGCTAAGTGTAATGGTGGTTAAATACAAACTAACTTATGAATCAATGTTATATTATTTTTGACGACGTTTAAAAGATGGCAGAATAGGACGGTAACAGAAATTTTCCTTGGCAACGCCATTTGTCGTCAAACGCGGGTAGTTAATTAACCACCCTCAAATATTCCATTTTGTTACTTTGAACTTAATTAAGCAAAGTAACGAAAAATATGTATCAAATTTACATATTTCGTTTAGTGATATCACTAAAATGAATTTTTCTTCAAAATATTTGCGGGAGGGCGCAAATGCCGCTCCATCCAGTCCCAGAATTACTTTTGTAATCCAGTGCTAGATTTGGCAGTTTTGTCGCTTGCATTCTCAAAAAATATTTTAAAAATTTTCCTTGTGCTCTGCTAATTCCACAGTAATGTCTCACTCATATTTCCTTCCCTTAGTTTTTCATTCCGTATCCGGTCCGACTTCTACAGCCTTTTTTCATCAAAAGAACTTCATTTCCGAAGGTTCTCTCTAAAGGAGATCTTTATTCTCTGGAGGTTGACCGGTAAAGAATAGTGGGGATATCCATTGTTTCATAAAATTTATTCATCTTAATTTTCGCGTTTTTTCTTTGAGACTGTTAGCGAAGGTACCTCACACTGGTTGAAAATTATTTTATATATTTATAATGCCATATCCAACATATTAAAAATGTTTGGATTGATCTATGATAGCATACTATATTGCTATTGTAAATCTTATTGGTGAGACTTCCGGAAGGTCTTGGTCTTCTTGACTGATTTAAAAAATTTGTTTGTTTGAGTTATTATATGCAGTTATTTTATATTTTTTAGTTTTCTTATAGGAATTAATTACTATAAGGAATGGCAAGTTTTCATTTTTTAATTCACTTGTAGTCTAGTTTATGTATATATTGAAAAAAGGAGGAGATATGGTGCTTACTTTTAACTAACTTGTATTATCCTAACTCATTGATTAATTTATAGTTCATCTTCTTCCTTACATTGAGAAAATAAGATTATGTTACTTATGTTCCTCTATATATTTAGAAATATATATTTATTGATATATTTGATAAGTATTTAGGGAAACCTTTGTTTATTATAATTTGCCATACTTTACATCTCTTGGAAGTGTCAAAGGCTTTTTAAAAATAGATCAGTACTAGATGTACCACCATGTTGTATCCAAATAAATAATAAAAAAGTTTTCAATGGATGATCTTCCTTTTCGGAATAAATGATTTGCCTTATTCTTCAATAAAATATTCTCCAAAATAGCTCAGAAATGTTCATTTATTATACGGCTATGGATTTTATAAATTGAATTATGCATACTTATGCCTTTACAAATTTTCATTTCGCTTCTTTAGCCCCTCTTAAATAATGAAGTCACCTTTATTTTTCCATTCATTTGATTTGTGTGCTTTAACGAGCGCATTCCATATAAGTGTAAAATTCTTAAATTTACAAAGGCCCCATCATATTTAAAATGTCAATATTGATTATAACAAAGTCTGGTACACTTCTGTTCTTATATTTTTTAATATTCTTATAGTTATTTAATTTATATATGGCCCATTTTTACATTTTCTTTTGTAATTGTTTTTTCTTCTTCCAATGGTACTTATCTTAATTCCTCAATTGTGTGTCATAATGGTTTATCAAATCTTCTTTTGAAAATATATTAAGGAAAGCAGTATATTTTTCATTTTTCCAAAAATGTCTTATTATTCGTAATTTAATTAATAATTTAATAATTTGAAATAAATTACTATAAAACCTGTTTCTTGTCTGGCGTATAGATGATTACGTCTGGCGAGAGCGACTTATTAGATGGCGTCTGTGTACGAAGTTGTCCCAAGATTTAATATTTTCATTTCTGACTACAGATTTTGTATGGTTTCTTAAGGCATGCTATTTTTATTTTGCTTCTTCTATTTTAGTTTGTAAATACTCTCTGAATGCTTTGTTTATCTTATATATAGCTTCTTTTACTACGCCGTTCCATATACTTAGACTTGTTTTCATCTCCTAGTTGATGTCACGTCTAAAACATCAAAAGCATTTTGTTTTGGTTTCTTTTAATATTATCCCGCTCACTGTCGACATTATCGGATATAAGGTTTAATAAATAAGTGAAATAACATTCGCTATTAACGGATGATTTTTTTGGTACCTTCATTCATCTGCAAGGAGAGAAGCTTCCTTATTTTCCTTTTGAGATGTTTAGGATCACTAAAATATCAAAATTCTATTGGGCATAGTTTTTGTTTCTTGCAGTGTTTACTGTTATTTTGGATACAAGTTCTATACTCATAGTTGAAGCACGAAATGCATATATTTATACGTATCCATCAACAGGGAAATAGCGCCGCATATGTAGGCAAATCAACGTTACATGCGTGATGTTGCAGGTAGTATCTTCCCCTTAACGAAGAAAAATTAGAGGAAAAAGCCATTTCAGAATTGAAGTATGTACCTAACAGCGTATTGCTAAAACATGTTCACATTATATAGCGACAATATCGTTTATACGTTAATTACTATAGGAAATGTGCATAAAATAGTGAGCAAATCTCATTACCTAATTTGGATCTACATTCTACATTTAGATTTTGCGAAATGCTTTAGTGTCTCCTGGGATTTTGAAACGCTTTGTTGGTATGCATCACTACTTTTTGGTAATGAAGTATTGAAGGAAATATTACCAATTAGTTACACTTAAAAAAATACGCTTAAACCATTTCGGGTCCATATCAGAAAACTGGTTAAATAATTTGTTGTATTTCATGAAAATGGGTCTTGTCAAAAATGAAACTACTTGTGAAGAAAAATCAATCAATGGGAAGAATGGGATGGAAGACCCTTGCGGCCTGAGACGAGCAAATGCATCTACCGAGTTTTTGGACTCTTTGAACATTGTGGTTCGTGGTAAAATTTTAATTTTAAACTGGTAGAATGGGATGGGAATCGAAGGGAACTCTTTAAAATTTTTTTGCAGCTAATGGGAAGAGATAGTATAAGTTTTGAATGGTGGTTTAAACGATTTTACTATGGGTGATAAGACGTTAAAGATCGTGAGTTGCTGGTATACCTCAGTGTCATAATGGGAACCTGGCGAAGTATGATCTTTAAATGTAGCTTCAATAGCAATCTTTCCAAGAATTTTAACAGATTAAATTCGTCATCGTCAAGGACAAGTAAGAGAGACTTAGTTGATGAATTCAGAAAAAATGATATGCACGATTCCGGTGACTGGTTCCTCTTGAAAACAAAATTACCCGCCAATATAACATGGAAATTTTTAGGGACCTTCTGTTATACAAATTGCGACTGTATATCGCCTGTGCTCTGTGACTATAACCATATTTGACACATGCTGATTACTTTTTGGTTATAGAAATCAAGTACTCTTTAAAAGGGGTTATTCTTTTACTCTATTTCGGACATACACAACATCGTAAGGAGAACTTAAACATTATTGCAAAGTACGAATCTATATTGATATCTACGTATAAGGTATGTGACTTTTCATATTGGTGTGAACGGGATATGATGTATTTTACAGGTTAGGGCGTTAAAAATGTAGTTTTTCACGCATATATGTAATGTCATAATTGTAACAGTTTATAAATCATAAGATTGGTTTGAGGCATCTCTTCAAACAATTTTGTCACCTATCAAGCTCCTTTGCCTCCTACAGAAAGTAGCTCCAGCTACAACGGATAGTAGTTCCTAACTCTTAACATTCTCCATTTTTCTGTTCTCGTACGATATATTTAACCTATCTCTAGGGATCTTTCCTCATAATATCCTTCTCGATTAAATTTTGACTAACTATAATTTCTCAAATAAGTAATTGAGATTCAGCCGTGATGTAGTGGAATTTAGAAAAATTCATGGTAAAAAGAAGTGGCGAAAGTCCACAGAAAAAATATTATTACTCGAGTTTTGGTATTACTACACCATTATCAGATATCCGATGGCATAATCTGATGATGGTTTGGTAATGACGAAACTGGAGTAATAATAAAAATTTTTTCTATTAAACTTCACATTACGATGAATAATGTCTCCATTTGTGTCCTGTTACTTCTACTTTTATTCTAAGTATACTCTTATTATAAGGCTCTCCTTTGATGTCTCTTTGGAATATCCCTTCATCAGATGCCCAATAAAGAAGTAACAACCAAGCGGACGGTACTCGGTCACCTATATTGATCGCCATCCTGCGTTTACAGTAAAAAATTAGTTTATCTGTCACAGCTCTCTAAGATATTCTATTACTTGTCAGCCTCTTCAAACCTTCGCAGCGCCTAACTCTAACATTTCAATTATCTGTTTCTCAAATTCCATCCCTGTCCAACCTCTAGGGTCCTTTCCCCTATCGATCCCGTCCAATACCGTTTTCACTAAACTGACACGACTCAAAATGTGTCCTATTATTTTTCCTCTTAAGTGTAGTCCATAAGCCCATAACGGACTACTATGATCATGAAGTGGAAGATCCGTAAAATTGATAGACGGTCTGTTTACATGTTAAGTAATCGAAACGGTATCACTTCTTCTGACTAATGCTGCGATATGATGGAAATAATCCAAGGCTAGTACAACAAGTTAGGAAAAAAATGAAGGTAATGCCTTATAATATGATTCAAGAAGAGGGATTGTATAAAATTAATCTTCCTCTTCATAAGCTTACTAACGTCTTGTTTACTAACATGTTTAACGGTTTCTTTTCATCGACCTTCTTTTATGCTTCATTAGGGAAGCGGCTTGGGGGTATTTTGCAGATATAAATGTCGATGTGAAAGTCTTGTTTGATAAAGTAAGATTAATTATGATGCTTAAAAGACATTACTGGAGTTTATGATTTTGGAGTGAGCTCATTTATTTAAGGAACCGTGTGGGTGGAGGAATTCAGGGATTTGATGAAAATTCCTGAACATGGGGAAGTGTTTGGCGGCCTTTGGTACCTTTTGTACATCATTTATTGACAAGGAAGCCCAATTTGAAAATTGTGAGAAAGCCAAGGCTAAAATCACTATGAGTAGTATCCTCATTACATAACCCGGTTTGCAGAAGGAAATTCTCATTCGGAAGCTTTATCTCTTCGTGACCAAATTCCTCCTATTGTACACCCTTTCGGTGCTGAGTTATTATATTTCTTCCGTTGTATCACAATGATTGCAATGATTATCAGTTAAAAATATATCTCAAAATTTTCATTTCCCAAAAGCGTTTCTATTGCTTCCCAATATCTAAATGACTCCATTAAAAAAGTAACGCAGTTATCGATTTTCACGTAATCATATATCATAGAGTAGAGTAGAATATAGAATAAGATGTTATGAAGGTAAGTCTGTGATTCACAAGTATTTTTAGAACTATATTTCTGATGCCGTCGACTGTAAGTAGTTCTTGGTATCAACTGTTTAATACACAAAGAGAACAGTTTGGGCAACGGCAAAAAAGTGGAAATGTTTAAAGACAAGGTATAAAATGGTCTGATTCCCACGTATCTATTTATAAAGTCATTTAACATTGCTTGAACCAAACTTTTTAATGACAAAATAAGTTAAAGAATATATCATCTATAAACCTAAACGATATCCAATTAAGGGTGTTAAACATTATAGGCATTAACTACTGTTTTAGCCGACTTTTTCCTGATGTGTCGCATGTAGGAATGATTTCCTACATGCGACATAGTTTTCACATAATTCTGGAATAAGTTATTTTATGTTAAGTATATTAACCATTAAATTACCTTAAAAATTATTTATATTTTCTGATGAAGATGAATTTGTTTAGCAATATAATGAACATAGATGACAGTTTTTGCGAAAATCTAAATATTAATTTAAATGAGTATGCTTATACTGAAATAATATACGAACCTATGTATGCTTACCATTATTTTGTGCTTATTCACATAAAAATTTTAATATTAGTACAGGGGTTATTATTCAGTAGTCGCTCAACTGATTACGGTGTATGCATATATTTATTTTAAATTAGAGCAAATGTCAAAGGATACAGATGGTTAGATGAATTGGTTCAGAAGAGTAGCTATAAAAACCAAACTTTTAAGATCTCGATTGAAATAAAATAATGAACGCATAGACTTTGTAATTACTGCGCTACAGTTCATAGAGGCAAATCCGATATTAAATTTACATAATTCTGGTTTTTCCTAATTTGTTACTCGGAAGGACTCCGTTTAGTGAATAGTAAAGGAGAAATTTATTGTGAATAAATCTACCCACTGAGATACCCAACCCGGCCAGATAAAGGAAAATCATGACTCCCTTCTGCTACTTAATCCAGCTACGCTTTCGTATTAATATCCCCAGAGCACCATAATATTTCCTTTATTCCCATTAGTCTGAATATTTCGCCGAAACATCGTGGGAATAAAGCGTTATTTTTGAGTTCGTAAGGGTGCATCGTAATTAAATTACGAGAGAATCATGCCTTCTTAATTTTATGGTGCCATAGGGACGCTTAAAAGGTTCCATCCTCCTTGGAATCGTGAATGGGTACTTTAACCAATGTCTCCTTGGTTGAGCCTCTGGTTTGAGCAAAACAGTTTTGGCATATAAAATCGATTTTGGCCTTCTATCTCTGTACGAAAAATTTGCAAAATAGAATTCCATTTCTAAGCTATAAGTAAACCCCAACTGGTTATTTGTGCTTTTAAAAATCACTCGAAATAAGTATCCTTAAAAAAGTGTCTACAGTTTGGTATAAGCTTAGATACTGGTAACGTAAAAAGTAAATAAAAATGTAAAAGACTGATTCTGTTTTTATTGGGAACATCTGACGAGTCGTTACTTGTTCCCGTACAGGTGGTTCATAAACATCGACTTGGGTCTACAATCGAATTGCTTTTGGGGAGATAACCTTCCCAATCACTCCTCGTGTCGTGTTATTTTGCAAATAGGCCCCGTTGGACAGAAACACAGCACTTCTGAACCAATCCTCTGTGCTATCTTATTTAGAGATCCAGAGGGAAACTCTCTGTGCCGTCCCCACGAACGAACGAGTTCGCGCGTGACCCCTCTGTTGATTAAGGCATGAATATACGAGGTGTCATGTATGGGAGCACAGAAATTTACGATAATACTAATAGGTTTTACGTGTCTTCTGGGTTGAAATTATTGCACGGAGTATTTTATTCCCTCAAAATTAATGTTTGAGGTGAATCGGAGGGAGATTAATTTGTATTACGATCAAGCTCATTAATATATTAATAATTTTGCTTTTCTTTATTATTCAAGAATTTGCTTTGGAAATGTTTTTCCTAGTAAAATTTTTAAAAACAGTACCTTAAACAGTTATTTTATAGAGACAGGCATAAAATTTAGATAAAAAAATTTTTGAATGTAAAAAATTCCTTTAACTCCCGGATATTGCAAATTCAGAAAGGAATTAAACTAATAGCAGTGGAGTTTCTAAATTTTAGTGTCTTTTTGAATTTTAGCGCATTTAAACCTTTCATTGATTTATCGTGTGGAAGAAGAATATATACGAAATTAAGGTTATAATTATTTCAAAAGGAAGTATAATTAAAAATTGTGAGTATGATTATAATTAATCACAAAAAATGGAATTTAGCTTTTTATAATTACACGAAACCTAACATACACTTGGATTACTTAGTTAAGATAAGCCAGTATTAAAGTTCTGGTACATGATGTAATGTAAACACGTTTCTTCAACACTTCGGGTATAATTTGATTAGATGGTACATATCAATTGTGGTTTCCCCAAATCATTAAACAGTGAAAGTAGCGCCGTAATTATTAGCAAACTACCCAACGCTATAGTAGGTAATGAAGACACCAAGCGAAGGAATTATACATTTATTTAAGAAATTGAATGAAAAAAATACTATCTCTATTTCCACAATGAAAGCGAAAAGAAAAAAACACTTATTCCACATACAAAAACAAACTTTATTACACGACCATGGTTTCACAGCATCAGGTGATGATGCTGCTTCCCGTGAAACCATGGCCGTGTAATAAAGTTTGTTTTTGTATGTGGAATAAGGTGTTTTTACTTTTCGCTTTCATTATGAAAGAGTTCTACAACGTGAGGCCTGAAACTATATCTTCTCTATTTCCACATTTTCTTTTGTGACACTGTATCATAACTAGTATCATATGTTTCTCTGCGCTTGTCAAACTCTCTAATTAAAACATTCTAAGTTTAAATTAATTTCTCCTGGTAATAAGTTAATATGGGAAAAACTCTTATGCCGACTCTAACAACAACGATTATAATATTAAGGAGAGTTAGAAATGGAGTGCTTGAACAATTATAGGACGCCGAGGGGAGCTCAAAGTGGAATCAAGAGGACAGTGAAGTAGACTCGAAGTTTTATTAATGAAACGGAAGAGTTTCCAAGCAGGGATCTTGGCGTAATTGGAATTAGAGATCTCTGGACTCCTTCCCTGTTCGCAGCCCCCAAGCGTTGAAGCGACATTTAGGCGACAACGTTGGTATTATCATAACCTACGAATAAAAGCTTCTCATCCCGGGAAAGAAACGAAATGGAGGAAATAAATTCAGTAGGGGTAACACTTGGATAAATAGTCAGAGGAATCACTTTGAGAGGATGGAATAGTTATTTGTGTTGCATAAAAATATTATGTTTTAATAGTGGTTCTTAAGGAAGAAAATGGTGAAAGTAAATTTATTACTACATTTAAAAAATCATTAATTTGACTAAGATCCGATCTTAAATTTCCAGACGAAGATAGATATTTATTTACTTTGATGCAGATGCCTTCCAATTTCAATTGTTAAAGATATTTACGATAATTTTAACTATTAAGTATGAGAAGTGATAAACAGGAATTAAATTTTACCTAAGAATTCAATGTCAGAATTTTTTAATTAAATACACATTCAATACTGCAATTTTTATGTTTACAGAAGAAAGTTTAGGGGAATTATATGTGCAAATCTTTCACTAACAACTTATTAGGTTACATTATCAGCAATATCAGTGGCAACAGACGAATATATTTTTGTATGATAAGTTTTCCTCTTTATTAGTTTTCATACTCGATACTTCTTATTTATTGAGACAATTAAGCTAAACCTTGTCAATAGGCATTCCAAGGTAATTTTTCCAACCACTAAAGTTACATATGAAGTTTTAACCATTGAATAATCGGTTTCTTTTTGCACACTCACACTACTGATGCGAAGCCGATCATAGAAACCAAACTGAGGAGTCAGGCTGAAGAAAAAAAAATACTCCAAGCAGTTTAAGTAAGAGGCTTTTGCTATTGGCATACCATACCGCATACCAGCCTGCATACAGAATCCATTACGCGATATTAATCTCCGCAGGCCCAAGGTGGGATTCTAATCCACTTGGTAATATTTGACCGTTGGAACCGATACTCAGTGCCTCTGTTGACCCCAATTTACATGAGAAACACAATCACGGCAGCCGTAAGTCGTCGCATCGTAGCTAGCTGTCCCAAGAGAGGAACCTATCATTTAGCGAGGGCCTTGCAAATACCTTAGGCGTGCTCGTTTTTAAAATTCTGATTTCGATTCTAATCGTCGAGTGATATTGCGCGCGTTTTATCGGTGTTGTAGATTTCACGGACAGGATGGATTACAATGTGTCTAGGAGTCGCGGGTGAGAAAAAGACGCCGGACCGATACGGCGATATGGGTGCCACGTCGCGAGGATGAGGTGACCGAGGGACGCTATGGACGTGATGCCCAACTTCTCCACTCACCTCCGATGGATATGTTTAGCACGTAGTTGACGTCCTCCGAGGTGAGGTTAAAGAAGTCGGCCAGGACGGAAGCGTTGAAGTGACCCGTTCCGTTCAGGTCACGATCCAACTCCGCGGGACTCGCCCTTCCCTCGTCGCTCCCTCCCCGGTGGTCCCTCGACGACCCCCCGCCCGCCGCTCGTCCCCTCCTCCGCCGACGCCGGGCGTCCGTGGTGGGCGGGGAGACGGCTGGGGAAGGTGGCGGCTCCCAGGGCGTGACCCAACCCACCCTGCCCCACCATTCGGGCAAGGAGGCGTTGGCCGGGGAGTGGGGGGAGAGGGCGGGCACGGATTCGGCGCTGGCTACGGACATGGCTCCACTTGCGGGCGAGGAAAACCTGGGGGAGGGGTGGAGAGAAAGAGATTAAAGAGATTAATAGGGATGGGAGGCCGGGTGGCACCCGCGACGGGCCGATTTTTTTCGTGCGGCGATCTTGATAAGATGGATCGTAGGTTTATGGTGTGTCCCGAGGGAGTCCGTCCAAGTTGAACGAGCGGGGACGCTCATTTTGTGGGTGGGGGTTGTCCGCTTCTCACTGTGAATGGATCTTTCGTGGATGAATTCTAAAGGGAGTCCCCGCTAATCGGGGTTGAGTGAGCGCGACGTGGAATTAGGGGTTTATCCAGGCATCGAAGTGAGGAGGGAGAAGGAAAGAAAGAAAAAAATCGAACTTTTTGTTTTTGAGAGCAATCGTACTGAAAAAACTGTTGAAAGTGGTGAGAGAAGGCATAGAAAGATGTTCTTCCTTTGTTGAATGTTTGAGAAGTGCCATCGTGTCGTCGTTAGATAGGTGGGTCTCTTATATTAAGACTTTTACGGCGACTGATTTGTAGATGAATTAGTGATGGAAACACATACTGTTCAATCATTGTCAATAAAACTTTTATTTTTATTGAATAATACTCGACTTTCTTGATTCAGTTTTTAATTTTACTTTATATAATTAATATAGGAGCCGTTTCACTACTGATATAATTACCAAGGTTTCAAAGAAAACGTGTGATAAAAATGTATGAACTCCTAATATACCTACTACAATGATTCCTTGAATAATGGGGGATTTACTTGCAAATGCAGCCATATTCTAGAAGGCGGTTTATAAATAACAAATGAATTTGTTTATGGTGAGTGAGGTGGAAAGTTAATGTCATTCCTCTTGGGAAAGACCAATTACTATCTTCTAAAACACTTTTTTGTTGATATGACTGTAGATTTCAAGTACTCATGAATGGAACTTACTCAACAAAATATTTTCCCTTCAGGAGAAGAAATATTGATTTTAACTTACGTATTTACGTTGCTGCGTATCAAATGCCAGTAAAAGAATCGAATACACTTTCAAGGAGTCACGCAATACTTATTATTTGAAGGGAACCGGTAGCTATTTTTGTAGAATCCAATCTCTAGCAGAATGGAGCACATTTTCTTACGTGGATCCGTAAATTATTTTTAGAAAGTTCACTATAATAAAAATAAAAAATATTTTAGTTTAACAATTATTAACAAAAGTTTGAATAATGAATTTATTTTTCAGTTTCAAAGCATCAAATAAAGTTGAAATTACGTATTCAATGGAAAAGGCAAAATATATTGTGGCGATGTAGAATTTCAGCTTAAAGGACACTAAATTTTTTTGAACGTTGTCTCTTCTCAAGGACTTTAATTATTTTATAAAATTAAACAACAATGTTCCGTAAAATATCTAACGGTGTAAATTTATGTCACGTGAAACTTGTTTCTCTCAAGTTAAAAAAATGCTGAGACCTCTTTTAAGGTATTGCGGTGTGTAACTTGGTGCAAGGGTTTCACACATCAGGCTAACGATGGAATTTTTTCAGAGCGACCTCATCTTCAACTCTTCGCTTCCAACTTCTTCGAACCCTCATTACTTTACTCGCGGCCTAAACTGGTGGCCGCCCTTTTCTCGTTGCTTGGTTTTTCATCTTGCCTTTTAGACAGGTCTGCAGCAAAAATTTCCTGAGGAAACTACTTGAAAGAATTGGTATTAATCTATTTGGAGGGACTATTTTTTTTACAGTTTCTTAAAAAAGAGCAAGAAAATGGCGATTACCTAGATAATTTGAGCGAATAATTAAAAACGTTTTTTCCGTTCTCATAATTTAATTCGTGGCATAAGTAAAAATTTTTATAGATATAATTTCAAAATTTCAAACTCAAATTTTAAAATAAATACAAAAAAGGGTTTTTACATCCACAAATTTAATCAAAACGACCTGTGCTGTCGATCAGTTGACATCATAAGGTCGAATGTCGAACGACATCTGAAAACCACGACTAGGTTTGTTGTATTTCTTCATTATGTAGTTCCACAATATTGAGCCTAATACCATTGAATTCGATTTTTTAACTTTAATTTCTTATGTATATGTTGTTACACATTTTTATAAGATACCTAATATTATATTCTATAATATACTTGTATTTTTTTCTTATGATAATGTCAATAAATATGGTGCCTATTATAAAATATAATAGCAATAAAATCATCAATTTTGTTACTGTCATGTTATTCTAGCTGTTTCGAGTGGCTCGTATTAACAAAATATTTTTTCCGAAGGAATTTTATAAGAAAATTTAATTTTAATGTTCATACGTATTTTACAACAGTAATACTTTACATTAGGAGACCAATACAATTTTGAATTTGCTTCTATACATAAAATTTCTATAGATTAAAACCAGAAAAAGCACACAGTGATACCTATTTCCAATTGGTTTCAAAGTGTTTGTGTTTTGCATTTATATTCGAATTAAAGTAAGAAGTAGCTATTTTGGGAAACATGTGACTACTGTGGTAAAAGTACCAATTTATGTGGGTAAGTCGTACTGAAATTCTGATTTTTTCACGAAGCATATATATATTTTTTTTTGAGCACGGAAATATAGTTTTTCTTCATCTGACAAGGAAAAACAAATGGAAGTTTAGTTATTTTAGTAAAAGGTAATACCTGGTAAACCTGAAGGATATGCAGGAGAAGTATTAAAGTCATTGGATTATGTAATATTAAATAACTCAAAAACAACCTTCACTTGACCGGATGCTTTTCTGAACTTAACTTGATGACTTACTTCATGAACTATTTTAAAACGCTGATTTGGATCCATAAGTTTGTGTAATTTTTCCGAATTGGAAATAAGCAAAAAAAATTATTTTCTTTGTATAAATAAAAAGTTAAAAATCAGAACCTGCCCAGGAAAAGCTTTCTCCCAATAATCTATCTCCAAAATACATATTATCCTTCTCACTAAACTCAAATATTAGCGGTGTTCTAATATTAGTGAATAACTTTTCTTTATAATTCAAGGTTTTAATAAAAAGTTTCCGTCTACCAAATTTCAACCGGGAAGTCCTCTTTAAATGATAAATCCTTCGACGGTAAGAAAATTGTCCCCTTGCGTAGCCGGGAGGTTTTCATTCTTTTCCATTTTGGCCTCCGCCACATATTATACCGCTTCCCAGTATTTCTAATTAAAAGCTCATTGAGATGAACATAATGGGTTGCTTCCATACAATTACTTACAAATATGACTCGCTGTCTCCGAGTAATCGGTTCGTGCTTTCAATTCTTTAAAGGAATGATAAACAGTTTCCTCTGCAAAAGACGCTTCAGCATCGATTGACAGTAGTCTTCCGCTTGAAAGTATAAAAATATAACTTCTTTTCCCGTCAAACCAAAAGACTCGAAAGCAAATGTACCAGGTTAAGAAAACGGCTGTCGTCCCATTAACATTTACACAAAAGAACTTTTCTCTATATTTGATGGCCTCCTAAAGTAATTATGCATGTAACTCGTATGCACAAGTAATTTACTTGTAATGTATTTACTTACGTACAAGTAATGTAGTTGTAATTTACTTGTGATATATTGTACATACAAGTAATGTAAATACCTTTAAGTACAAGTGATGATACTCAACTTGATATTTCCCTGATTTACCAAAGTAGTTAGACCAAATGAATTACCAAGTTAGACCAAAGTGAGTTACCAAAGTATTTAAGTAATTTTCCCAGTGACAATACTGACAATAATAACAATAATTTATCGGGCTAAAATGAATAATACCCTTCCGGTTTTAACTTCATCAGAAAACTTTTAAATAAACACTTTTTGAATGAATTTGACAATATCTAGATTCAAACAAAAAAAAGTAGAATTGTAACCTCAGAACCATAACCTTCGAGTAATGTTGAGCGGTGTAGACCATTTTTGGGTTACAGGTTAGGACAGTGAGTTGGTCAAGTTAGTCATTTAATTAAGATTTATCCAATTTTTGTAGTTCAAATGTTTCTCAGACCAGCAAATCAGAGAGGGGGTAGTTTCTAGAAAATGACAACACCAGTTGCAAGTATTGCAACAGTAATATTAAAATTCTAAAGAAAGCCTACGATAAGATGAAGAAAATTTCCAGCGCGACGAAATAATCCTCTATATGATAGTCATTTGCCGTAGTATAAAATATTAAGTAATAGACTTCGTAGCCAACACAACACCATATGACCACGTCCTGCGCAGCACAGCCGCCGGTGATGTTTTTGGAATGCTGGCTAGCGGAAGACATCAGGGAAAGCGAAATATTTCCTAAATCGTAAAATGTATACAGAGAAGATAGAACAAATTGAAGTGGAGACGTATTCCTTGCAGTAAAGAATATGTACAGTCGCATGGCTAATACAATTCGAGATAGGGACAATGAAATCGTATGGAGTTTAAACGAAATAAATAGATCGAAAATATTATATGTTTGCGGTTTTCATGGACCGCTTATCATGAATGTTTATTCGTTAGAGAAATTTCAAAGACAAATTGAGAGATTTACCTCAGTATATTATGAGAATAACTTATCAATGGGTGTAGAATTAAGCCTTCCCGCGATAGACTAGATCACGTATAGCTATACGGTAAAGGGGTAAAGACAAAGAACTATGTGAGTCCGTACTACATATGTTAATGAGTATTTCACTTAAGCTGTTGTTAGGAATACCAACGAAGGGAGCGAATATTTTCGACTTGCTGGCAAAAAATGTTCCCAAACTTGTGTTAGATGCTTGGTGCCACATCTTAATGCCATCGTTAACAGCCAAGATCATCCTTTCACCAGTGGCGATGTCGTATATAGTCAGTAAAATAGTCTAATTATATCACGGGATCTGGATAATCCAGGGCTCGTGAGTAAAAAGGCAATTGCAGCTAAATCGTTATAAGTGCGTACTAATGAGTTTATGGGATTCGAAAGATTGATGGAGCGGAAATAAAAATTCCAGACTCAACTAAAATCCTAGACACAACTATTTCTCCTGACCTGACATGAGGAAGTCACGTACGGAGAATGTGAGGTTAAGCAAACAAAAAGTTTGTTCGAAGGATTTTTGGCAAATGCGAAGAAAAGTAAAAGAGCGTCGCGAGTTTTAACCTGTGAGGCCTCGCTTGGAATATACGTGGCAGGAATGTTCTACGAGTTAGAGTACACGGCAGCGCTGCAAGATTTGCAAAAGGCCTATATGAAAACAGTGTGTGAGTCACTGGACTACTGGACGAAGCTGGATGGGGACCTCAAAAGAACTAACATAGGTTAAAATTTAAGTTCAACCTTTTGGAAAAAAAATATTTAGGTTTATTCTTCGGTGACGCGAAGGATGCATTTAAAGTTCCACGTACTTTGTTTGATCAAATTACGGAAATTGAAAGCAGAGAAATATATTCCCGAAGGGAGGGATTTAAAATGTCGTTCTCTCCACAGATCATTAGAGCCAGTAACGACCGTCATTGAGTGGGAGAGCTGCATGTGGAATTGGATTACATAGTGTGGTTAATTTAGCACATATCTGGTATGTCGAAGACCTGTATGTAAATGGAGTTTAATTTTCTAGTCATTAAATTGGCCAGAAGTTTATTATTTTCCTTAGACAAATAGATTAAATCATTTATCTTGCTTCGACACGATTAAGTGTCAATAGAATATAAGAAACACGGTTTATCCCACTCATTTCACACATAAATATTGGCTTCAGCAACTGAAAAAATATTGAAAACGTAAAGAGTTTAAAAGTGTTACCGCCAGTTCATGAACAATTCAAATAAGGCACTAGCCCTAGCCACTGTAGACTTTGAAATGACTGTTCTGAACGTCCCTGAAGGATGAATTGGTGGCGTAATTCTTAATACGAACTGCTTTCCGCGCTTAAGGCGTGGCACTCCATTACCTTTTGACCTTGTCATCTTCCCTTTTTCCGATGACGTTAGTGATCCCGGCGAGTCAGAGCTTTTAAACCTACATGATCTTAAGCGAGACTGGAGTCTTCTGACGGGTATGCTAAACCAGTACGCGGTAAGAGATACCTTCTTCCCATTTAACGGCACCGTTATAAATCGTCACATTTAAGTTTATCTTTCATACTCAAATATTCGACGGACCAAAATATAACTTTAGCAATCATTTCCATTCAAACCACTTTCCACTCATGTAAACCCAATGATTAGTTATTAAATTATAACTGAAACATTTATTCTAACACCAAATTACATGTACATTACATTGTACAAGTCAGTTAGCATATTCTAATTCTGGACGTTCTTGTTAAGATAAAATTAAACCAGATTTTCCATCAAATCAACAAAGTTCAATTAAAAAAACAATGCCCACCTCAAACGATTTATATGTGTCGTTAAAACTTTCTGACGTTATGGCGTTTTCCCGGAACATAAACTTAGGGCTGAATACAATCCGAATGGCCAAATTCTTCCCATATTTTATCCTTGACTGAAACTGCCATATCTCTCAGTCATTCAATACTCTAAATAATTTTGGTTAAAGAATTACATATAATTAGATTATTTCTGCATATGCCACTATTTTATTGTAATTTTCTAGTGGCGGTCCCCATTCGCATTGAATAAATAGTTATTATTAAAGATATGTTTGTACAAACACTAGACAGTTCTAGTGACATTTCATTACAATCCGCAGTAATCATCATTAATTTAGAATAAGATGTGCAGGACAAACAAATTATAAAATTGTAAGACAACTCTTGAGAATGACCTGATGAGATGCAAAATGCCCTATGATGTCGATTTGACCTGGTGAGGTCGAAACCAGCCGAGTTTGTTAAATGTATCCAGTAAATCTAAACCAAGTGTTTTTTTTATTCTTCGAAACAAATAATTAACTAGGTAGATACATTGCATATATTGGTAAATTATTACGGGTTGAAAAGAATGAATTATTTGCAAAGTTAACTTAGGGGTCCTCTTATGGCCTTCATAGCTAGCTTTTCAATTTAGTAAACTTTTTTAACATAACCAAATATTTTCATAAAAAGTCATTTCATAAAATTCGTAGATAGGTATGAGGTCGAAGAGTTGTGAGGAATAAACTGTTGGGAATAGATTGCTGATACTGTTGAGGAATGTTTGATGATAAGATTTTGAGGGGAAGGGATGTGGCGAATAGGTTATTAAAATAAGGTTTTGGAAAGAATCGAGTGAGTAAGGGTATGTATTCCGAGAGACAGAATTTCATAAGGTGGCCTGGATTAGAGAGAAAGTTTTGGATTGGAAATATGTTTTAAATTCATGAATATAACCGTAACTATAACACGTCTAGAGGCACCATTAACTCATTTTCCCAGCTCATAGATATTACATGAGAATGTTTTAATAAGAGGACACCTTTAGAGACTTTTATAGTCGTTCATGGAGAAAATCCCGTGACTATTTCGACCATCAAAGCTGATCCTGATCCTTCGCTAGTCCTGGTTGAGACATCACTCTGAGGCAACGTTAGTAATCTCTAAAGGTTTCACAACTTTGATTGCTCCGAATTGCCAAAATAGTCAACATGAGGATGGTTTTGGTATGTGAGGTTAGAGAAAAACCAAGTCTATGCACTATGGCTTGTGAAAACCAGACGGCATTTGTAATTTTTCATTATTCCTCCAAATTTCATAAAGGGACTGACACTCACCGTAACCTTTCTCGTCGACCGTAGCTGGCGTCGGGGGGCAACCTCGCGATTCGGAGGACTTTCTCATCTCCGGCCGCGATCCATGGACCCTTCACTCGTTCACCTTGGATTCCCTCCTGAAGATCCTCTTAGACTTATTCAGGAGATTATCACTTTTTTCTATGAGGTTCGGAAATAGACGAAAGGAATGCTGAAAGGCGCCGAGCAGTTTGCTTCCCTCTTGAAAGGAGGATATATATATATATTCGGTCAGGGAGAGGATTTTGGGAAGGAGGGGATGGATT
>WURS02076249.1:0-10306 GCA_011762765.2 Rhinocypha anisoptera | reverse complement strand
GAGACACAGGACACAAAAAGAAAAAAACTCACAATGGTGAAGAATTTTCGGTGGCACCACCACCTTCGTCCGTTCAGGAGAGAATTATATTATATATATATATATATATGTGTGTGTGTGTGTGTGTGTGTGTGTGTGTGATTTTGTTGTCTCGAGGGATTTGGCCAATTACAACTACAATTATTCCATTGCCGATGTTTTGATTTATTTATAAATCATCATCAGGGCAACTTAGTTTTTACATGGTCAGTGTCACACGGTTTTCGTTCGTTGCATTTTGTAACGAACTCCTATTGCACTGCGGGTTCAGTATATATATATGTATATATATACATATACATGTATATATGGCGATGGCGATCAGATGATGGCGATCATCGCCGAAACCGGTCGTGTTTGTAATTTTTATCTTCGGCCTCCACAGTGAACTTTGTATAATATATTATTATTATTAATTATTGCAAGATCATGACCCTGTTTTGTTTCACTTACACATGTGAAATCTGTTTGTCTTACAGTTAGATATTTTGTTCAATAATTCTAGTTCAATTGAAAATACACCTCTCACCTTCAAACTACCAGTTATCTATGTAGATTGTCCTGTCCTTGTCTTGATAGACCAATACATTACTCATGTGGTGTTCCACCCAAGGCTTTTGCCTGAGGTTAGCAAGTAACATAGAGTATGAAAGGTTTCCAGTTATTTCAGTATCCATGTGATGCAAAACAATACATACTAAAGGTCACAGCACCCTACTGGTTATTTTTGTCACAATTTTACTAGTATGTCACCAGAGAAACGAAAATCTATCAACACCCCAGGTCCACTTTCACCATTCTAACAAGGTAGTATCGTCCCCATTTATTATTTATCATTCTATTTTTTTTATCATATTATACCACTTTAGAGCCAGAATACCACTGCCTGTGTCCTAACAATTTGGGATAAGTGCAGTGCTTTGACACACCAATAGGTACACTCATGCACACACTCATGCATACACTTATGATTGACCCTAGAGTCAAGAATAACTGAGGTGATAATAATATAAAGTGTATATCCTCATATGCTATCATAATTATTAAACCCTCTTAAGATTTTAGTGTCAGGCTTCGCTTGGTGATTTTTCTCCATTAAAGAAGGTAAGGGAAAATGAAACCATAATTCCAGCAATAATTTTTTATTGAAGACCTGCCTTTCAACATAATGCAAGTTATCCTCAAGTAGAAATACGTCTTGCACATGAAACTAGATTGTTAAAAATAAACTAATTGTGGAATTAAATGCTTTCATTTTTCTTTGCCTTCTATTACATCCTCCACCAAGATAAATTTACTAGCACAACCACACTTTCAAGAAATAAATGATTTAAATTTCCCACTTTCTATAACTGGATCCAAAAGTTTTATGATTCTTCAGTAATCTATCATCATTATGCTATATTTGAATAACCAAAATGAAAGTGATATTTAATAATTTATGATTTAATTAAGAATATACTTATTATATTATGTATAACCAAAATGTTGATCATGAGTCACTCTGTTAAAAGTGTATTTTTATCTAATAAATAAACCACATTACTTAACCATAAGGTTGGTATGTTGAATGAGGGTAGACCCCACCTAGCATTAAATCCAGGGCCACATAACATTCACATTAGAATAGGGAACAGAACTTGCCCTGCACTACTTGTGGTTTCCCAGAAAGTTCTGCTGATAGTAAAAATATCAACCAGGATTTGAACCTGGACCCAGTAGTCAAGTCATATACCCACTGGGCTACAAAAACACCATATTTGATCATAATAGAGAAAAATCATATCCACTGAATGGAAAAGTCAATCACAGTTCGCAATCAGTAAAAATGTGTTCATTCAAAAGAACCTATCACCTTATGGTTTTAATTTATTGAGTTCATGCTTTACTTTTCACCTGCATTAGGGAATTGAAGGATTCTGACATGATACTACATAATACGTTTGGGATGTTATAAGGCAATCATATGTACAGCCATGAGGAATGCAAAACATTAACTGAGACCATTACTTTACAACCTTCTCTACATCTCAAGCATGTGCTGATGCAATTTTTAGTATAAAATTTCTGAATTTTATTGCATTACATTACTGTTAGTGTGAATGTGCTTCATATATAAAACCTTAGTCATCAACCTGGAGGTTAGTTTGATAGGTGAGAGGGTAGATCACACACATTGTACTATGCCATATTATAGCTCGTGAAATCATACATTCAGGGTAGAGATCCCAGTTCCTTTCCCTGTGCTGCCAATGGTTTCCTAAATGAATTTGGTAGGTGCCCAGAAAACTTCCCTCTGGTTGGGTTTCGCTGAAGGTGTCTGGAAGCATTACATAGATTTGCACAATCATTGCAGCATGATCCCAAACATACATCTCCAGTAACATATCCAGTGATATAGATTAATTTAGATATTCCTTTGATAGGCAGTACCTCAGCTATTATTAGTCAATATGAATAATGACTATAAAGAGTAACCTACAGTGCCACTTTAATTTCATAAAATAAGAAATCAGTTCCTGGTAATATTTTAACAATATAAAAAATAATTTAAGGAAATGTAGATAACAATAACATGGTGCACATTTTTCTTTCTAGCATACTAGTAGAGCTAAGGGTAAGTAAGAGATATAATCATCTAATGATTACTTTTCTAGGATACATATATACAGTTTTAGCATATAGAATCAAGAAGAAAGATAGAAATTAGGATATTAATGATATTTTGGGATAGAATATCTGTTAAAATTCTTTCCGAAACAAAGCAATATGAATATGTATGAATGTGTGTGTATATGGTGAGATATCTCTCTCCTCTTTAAAATAGATGGCTGCGCCATCAAAATGATTGGAGTTATTAAGTGAGTGTTTTTTTGTATCTGTTCCTGTTTTTTCTTCACCACCCTTGTGGTAGTGAAGTATAGGTTGATATACATATATTAAATATACACATGAACACACAAACATATTTTTTTCAATGCCAAAGGGGTGGTGAAGAAACAACAGGAACAGACACAGAAACAAAGAAACACATAATAACTCTGATCATTTCAATGGCACAGCCATATTTCTCAAAGAGGAGTGAGGGATAAACTGACAGAAAGGAGCTTTAGGAATGGGGGTGGAGAGAGGCAGGAGAGGGGAGGGAGGGGGAGAAATTTCATCAAGAAAGATTTGCTCAAACCTGATGGGGAGAAGCTGTGGAATACTTAGGTGCATGCCTGCTCTATTGTTTTGAGTTGGAGGGACAAGAGAGGCAAGAAAGCCAACCTTATAACTATTGTCAAAATTTAAATTATTTGAAGAAGCATGGAGACAACTCACTATCTACAGGGAGAGAGATAGATGGAGAGGAAGAATTATTACATGAAGATCGGTGGCCACTCATACGGGTATTGAGGAGTGAATTTAAAATTAGGGCTCAGATGTCAATTATTCACATACTGATTGATAAATAAGTAGTTCCTCTAAACCTAATTGTGTTAAATTCTTAAAAGCCGATAATTATTTGATATTTTGTCATGAAAAAGTTACTCTCGTCGGGCTATACTGAATCAATTCAGATCTCACAGTCAACACCGAATAATTATTATCCATTAAAAACTCAAGGAGTAAATTAATTCTTTTTCAAAGATTATTGGAAATCATAAGGAATTTCAAGGATTCCCTGAAAACCAATTATGGAATCACTTAGGTTTAACCAATGGTTTTGGGATTGGTAAATTTCTTGTATATAAACTACCAGTGTATGTAATGGTTGTAATTCTATACACTTTTGGACTTATAAATCAATCAAAAGAATATTAACATATCTTTGAGCCTTAACAATTGTTGGATAGGTGAGGATGAGTCTGCCTAGTAATAAGAAAATTGGCATGTGAGATTCACAACATGAAGTGGGGGGGGAGGGGTGGAGGCAAGGGGAGGGACAAAGTTCCTTTCCTCATCCTGTGCCATCTTTGTGATTTATCCAGAAAGATCTGATCCATAAAACAGCTTGGAGTTAACTATGGATGTTTTGACACATGTCTAGAAATGGAATTTGGGTCCTTGAGCAGTGAATGAGTTCTCTACACTCTATATAGATTATCATGGACTCAAAGACATTATATGCAGTTGGAAATTTAGAATAATACACATTTGAATGCTTCCTATTTCAGGTTCTAGAGGAAGAATGGACATAACTAAAACTTTCCATTTGACCACAATACTAATTTTAACTGCAATGCTCACAGTCAATAATGAAAAATTTGTTTCATGTTAAATATTTAAAATTATAAAAAGGATTGGAAATGATTTACAGAACCCAGCTCAAACATACAAGCATAATATAATCACACAGTACTTTCCACAAATATTCATGAAAAGTTTTGATAACTTTTACTACAGATATTCCAGAATATCTTATAAAATTATGAGTGTGAGCTTAGGATTCTGGGACCAAGTTTTTAGCTGATTTTTAATGAGCATAACAAGATAACATACCAGAAATCATATTAAAATCTCAATGTAAGTATGCTTGATACATTTACTAATAAGTCAAATAAATAAAGAATTACAGAAATTGTAGCTTGTATAAGCCAGAGGGTTCATGAGAAGCATTCCTATTTAAGGCTTTTAAAATGTCCACAGCCAAAACATTTTCAAGTATTAAAAAAACAAATATTTTCTGCTCAAATAAATTCTAATCCCTATCAAATTTTAAAATCAGTAATGTGACACAAATGTGAAACATTGCAAATACATACATACTTTCAGCAAACACACTAGTGTACATGCTTTTATAAATGTTGTGAGAGTACAAAACACTCCCAAACTTATGATACGATAGGTACAATATTTGGTGTAATTCTTATTCATAATGAAGTTTTCAATTCAATAATTTCATGCATTAGACAGCTTACTTAGAGAAAGATAAAAATATATTTGTTAAAGACCTCAAATTTGTTGATATAAATGCTTACTAACTTGGTTAAAATGTTATGATAAAATCCTGACTTCAAGTTATGATATAGCACAATACACAACATCAATATATAGCAAAGTCAAAGAAAAAATACACAAAAACACAAAAACTTTGTTAGAATTATCGATCTTAAAATTTGCCTTAGTCGGTGATGGAAAAGTAACTCAATTACTAACATGGACAAATCCACCAAAACTACCAACATGTTTTTCATGGATATCTACATTTAATTTTTGCTATATTTATCTGCAATATTTTTGCTATTTTCTGAGTAAACATTTACATATCTAAACAAATATGAGGTATAGGCATGATAGGAAATATGTAGTTTGCACTGAAAAAGAGTAACTCACATGAATAACCCTCAACTGGTAACATCAATTTGAGAGACTGATGTCAACTTTTATTTACTAATTATTTTACTCGGTCATATTAAATAAAATTAATATTCATTAAAATAAATATTCATTCAAGTTTAATGCCCTCTGCATGGACTACAACCTTGACTTGGTGGAAGGGATTGTGTGTTCCAATGACCCTTAGAGCTTCACTGGCCAGATAGGTCGAAGGGTAGGATCCAGACAAAAGGTGGTCCACACAGCTTTCACTCCTAGGTGAGGTGGCTGCAAGGCATCTGACCCCCAGCGGGTCGGCCATTTAGTAAGTGATGGTGCCACATTAAAAACACTACTGAGGCAGGAATTGGAAAGGCTACCTCAATTATATATTTCCAAGATCATGATGAGTCAAATAAGGAAAATGAATCCTGGCAACTACAGGATTCAGCCCACTGGGGCGGGTGTCATGCCTGATAAGGGGGGAGGCAAGGCTTCTGCAGTCATCATCTCACGAAATCCTTGTGATACCACTACTCCAGAGAAGACAACAAGGAGGGTCGAAATGATTTCGGTAGGGATGTGGAATGGACAATAGTAAAGCCAGGAAAGTCAGAGAACATGAAACTTGAGATGGAGAAAGTGGGAATAGATGCACCAGGGTTGAGTGAGTTAAGATGCAGGGATTCAGGAGATTATTGGTGTGATAGCTTTAGAGTAATTTATAGTGGGAGGGTATATAGGGGGGGGGGAGGAAGGTTCACATGGGGTAGCCATAATTCTGAGTGAGAACTTACGAAGGAGGGTAGTTAACATTGAAGAGGTTAGTTATAGAGTAATCATTTAGTAGTAAAAGTTCATCCATCTAACTTTGTTTTAATTCAGGTATGTATATGCCAATGGGCGGTCATCAGGAGGAAGAAGTAGATGAGGTGTATGAGCAGCTGGAAGAAATGATTGACAAGATACCTGGAGGGAAAATTTGATAGTGATGGGTGACTGGAATGCTGTCGTGGGGGAAGGAAGGGACAAAAAAAAAATAGGTGAACATGGTTATGGGATAAGAAATGACCATGGGGATAAACTAGTAGAGTTTTGGAAATCATTTATCCTATCCATAGTAGAGTTTTGTAGAAAAAAGAACTTGATAGTAACAAATACATGGTACAATCACCATGGGAGATGCAGTTATACTTGGAAGGCACCAGGTGACACAGGGAGATATCAGATAGACTACATCTTGTTCAGACAGAGATTTAGGAACAGTGTTTTCAATAGCCGAAGTTATCCAGGAGCTGATGTGGACTCAGACCACAATTTGGTCATGATTAAGTATCTTGTAAACTTCAAGAGGATTATAAAAAACCAAAGATTAGAGAAATGGAATCTAGAAGCATTGACTGGAGCAAAGAAGAAAGAGTACCAGGAATCAGTAGATAGTCTTCTAAGAGAGGTGAACCAAAGTAGGACAATGGAACAAATGTGGAAAGTTCTCAAAGATGGAATAACAAGAGCTGTAGGGAAAGTATAGGAAGAGTCAACCAGAAGAGAATTAAAAAGCCATGGGTTACGGAGGAGATGATTAGTGGAAAAGTGTAAAGAATGGAAAAACACTAATACGGAGGGCAGGAGACATAAATACTGAGAGGTAAATATTAAATTGAGGAGAGACTAATAAGGTGAAGGAGGCATGGTAGAAAGAGCATTGTGAGTGCAGAAGCTAGAGAAGCAGGGAGAAATGGGCTTACACTATGGGAAAGTAAAAGCTTCAACGGGAAATAGAACAAGAAACAAGATCACTACAATAAAAGATAAGTCAAGCAAGACACAAATAGAAAAGGAAGATATTCAGAAAAGATGGAAGCACTACTTGGAGGGACTCTATGATAAGGAGTTCCCTGTTCTTTTTAATCTGTACTTGGAGGAGATGGTAAAAGAGGCATGGGAGATCGTTGAGTCAGGAGTAAAAGTTGGTGGGGAACTCATTAAATCAGTCATATTTGCCAGTGACCAAGCCGTAGTTAGTAATTCAGCCAAAGGACTGCAGACCTTGTTGAATGCTTTACAAGACCAGTGTCAGAAATTTGGGATGAAAATAATAGCAATAAAACGAAAGTAATGAGATATCTGAGAAGTAAGAAGACTAGGCTAAATATCAAACTAGAAGGGAATAAATTAGAAGAGGGAAAAAAGTTTACTTATTTGGGAAGCATCATAGAGGAAAATGTATGTAGTGTCATGGATATTAGATGAAGAATTGCATTAGCCAAAGAGGCCTTTGCAAAAAGGAAAGAGTTAATGAGAGAGACTCTAAATAAATATTTGAAGAAAAAATTACTGAAAACCCAAATATGAAGTATGGTATTATATGGATCCGAAACCTGGTTCATGAGGAAGGATGAGGGGCATACGTTGGAGGCTTTTGAGATGTGGCAACAGATGGAGATGGTGTGGTGGACAAAGAGAAAAACGAATGAAGCTTTGAGAATGGTAGAGGAGGAGAGGCATATGCTGCGAGAAATCCAAAAAAGACAGGAAAGGTGAAGATGGAAGGGGAATACTCATAGAGGCAATGGGTTGCTAAAGGTTGTAATAGAGGGTAGGATGTTGGGTAAGTGGGATAGGGGTAGGAAGAGAATAGGGATTTTGGACAGAATGATGGGAGGCAGGAAGTATGTAGATTTGAAGCGGGTTTATCGTTATATGTTATGCAGGAAACCTAAGCTAATGCTCATCAAAAACCTACCTTAACCAGAAGATTACCCTTCATCATTCATCAAAGTTTAATGATGCTTGTTTACTTACAATAAATGTTTGAAATACCTACTTTTAATACTTATTGAACTCAAAAGAAACCTCGGCTGTTCAATGTTTCTCTTCTCCCCTCTCTATTACTAGAGTTATCAAAGCAGAAGGACATTAATAGAGCTTAAATATTTTCCATGGCACCATAAACTGAAAAATTGGGCACAGGTAGAGCTGGTTGAAAATATTGAATCTACATTTTAATGGCCTAACTTGAAAATTGAAGAAAATATAACTAATCCAATAAAGGCTTGCATTTCTACATGGTACCTTGATAAATTTATAAATTGGCTACATTCCATTGTCTCCTAATGTGTTCCAGATTCTGATTTTTGCAATACAATTTTCTTGAGCATGAGGTCACAAAAATGCATGATCAAAATATCCATTCGACTATAACATTGTCACTAAGGGATTTTGTCTTTTATGTAATTCCAGAAAGTCCTTGGATTATGGACTGCTATTTGATTCTTGCAACAGTTTGAGGTTAATGCAAATAGTGCAACAAATGGAACCATTTTTCCCTTTAATATGTAATACCCATTCAAGCAGAAGACATTAGTGTCCCTCTGTGCAGAAGGCATTTCCATGCTTCGAAGTTCAACTCAGGTTTTTCATTAGAACATCCATCTGATTGTTGTTCCAGAATGAAGTTGGGGTCATCATCAACGTCTTCATCATTTGTCAAATTCATCATCAGATTCATCCTGTCCATCGTGCATAAGTGCAACATCCATGAATGCAGAAAATTTATGATCTTAAGGTCTAAGCACCAATTTAGATGAATCATAGGTAAAACTAACAAATAATTTCCTTTATATAAAAATGAATATTTTTAAAGGTTGACATCATTATAGGTATATTACACAACTTATTTGGTCTGTGGTACCACCTACCTTATAAGATATATTGGTCTGAAGGACCTACAGTGATTGGGAAACAGTAATCAAAAAGCACTAGGAGTCCAGTAAAATATCTAATGCATTCAACATTTGTGCAGATACTAAGGGTCACACAGATAATAAGGAGAGAAAACTTGGATAACATTGTGGCAGTTATTATTGAAAGAAAAACCGTGCCCATCTAAATAGAATGATGTTACCAGTTGAGGGTTAAGTACCCTACCAGAAGAATTCTACAGCTGTTGTAGGGTGTAGTGTCACTTAAATATTTTACATTTATGAGGTTGATAGTGACCCATGAATGTCACTCTGTCTGTTCCTCAGCTGTAGAAGATGATCAGTTTCTACTGAGTCATCCCATGTGCTTGTATGCCTCTTTTTTAGTATATATTTATCATTAAATAATGAAATTATTTGGTGTTATAGGAAAGAGAATAAGAAAGTCTTAAGGTGAATATAATTAACATAAGGAGAATTTTATTCTCATGTTATTAGCAATCACAAATTTATGAAAATTTCTTACCTAATGACACTCCATTTCGATATATTTTAGCACTTGATCCGACACATGAGGATGATGTGGGCAACGATTCTTTAAGATGGCTCTCTGCAAGGGGGCTAGACACTTGTGCCTTAGGGACAATAGAAGGCACTACAATCACAACTTCACCTTCACGGCTGTCATCTGTAGATAACGGAGTTGTGTATTGTGAAGGGATGGAGCTGGAATCATTAAAAATCAATAATTAATCAGTTGACTAAAGTAACTTAAGTAAATCATACAGAGATACAGTGATATGTTGAAGAATATGTGATTTTGAAGTAGATAAAGTTGATACATTTTAAAGTAGTAAAGAAATTTTGGAGCATTTAATTTTCTTATTGACCATTGTGGAAAGATCACAAGTTTTCTCATGTTTTTTGCACCATCTATTATGGACAGATAACGAGACAACTTGTGTTTTCTACACTTTGTCATTAAATGCCACCTGTCTTCATATAGTAGTATGAATATTTTTGTTTATAGGGTACTTTGATGGTGACGGTCATTTCGCACCTATTCAAGTCGTAAAAAAACCCATTTGGATAAACACAACACCCATGCCCTGGACTGGGACTGGAACCATCAATCTTTAGGTTAGCCAGCGGGCATGGTACCCATGAGGCTAACTTAAACTTAAACCCACTTAAACTGGCGGTTCCGACCGTTCGCGGGGGTTCGCGGCCTTGTGCCCGGATTTCTTGTGATTGGAAGGGGC
>WURS02076238.1:0-10306 GCA_011762765.2 Rhinocypha anisoptera | reverse complement strand
GGTCTTGGGTGGCGAGGAACTCCTGTTCAAGTTTTCCCATGCACCTACCCCCCACGCCGTTCCCAGTAACCTCCTAGGCTCTTATCCTGCCTCTCCTGACAAAAACCTCCTTTTCGTTCAATCCCTCGCCCTCCCGCTCTCTTTCACGCGCAGCCATTCCTTCACCGCACCAGATGTCGCGATCAACATAAACACCTCTTCCTTATGTCCCCTTGGCCGACATGTGCATGCAAAGAACCCCCACTTCGCCCTCTTTAGTTATGAAACGATCGTCCTTTTCCAACTTTATTTCTCTTCCAATTTAACTCATGAGTGGAGGCTCAGCGCCACTCGCCACCAGAATGGGTGAATGCCGTTTTGTTACTAGCCTTTACTACAAGTGAAATGTCTTGCAAAGCAAAATATAAGGAATAACTGTTTAATAAATAATAAAAGCACCAAAGGGTAAATCAAATGAGACGGAAAGACGGAGTAGCATCACAACACGTTAGCCTAATTGTAGAAAACTCGAATAATTGATGCTGGACTTGAACCAGTGAACCCATGGGAGCTGAGATTCTTTTTTAGTTTAAAATAGTTGTTCGATTTTTTTTACATAAATTACATTTGTCATCTTGAATTCAGTACGATACGGAAGTCGATGATTGACAAATCTTTCTCTCTCTCTCTAATGGTCTCCGAAATGAGAAGCAAAATATCATTTCTAGGCACTGCAGTTACTGGCTATGATTTAAATTCTGCATTCACGACTGATTTGATTATTTCTTCTTTTTATTCTTATATTACAAGAAGCATAGCAGATAACCTCTGCAATGTTTAAAATTATTAAACATATCAATGCCAATTTAATATCTGGAATAACAAATATAACAGCAAGTTGGCACAATCCGGAAACACAGCTTTGGAACTCAAGTCAAAGGAAAAAGAGTAAAAAGAAGAAAGCATTAGGAGTAAGAGTAATGAACTATCTTGTTTATAACTTGTATGTAAACTCTTATTTTTATAAAACAAAAGGTATAAAAATGAATGACTATGCGGAAATTCAATCTAGTACATTATTCCCAAGAAAGGGAAATATTACAGTACAGCTTAACATACGTAAACAGTGCTTCTGCTATTTTAAAACACTAGGCTGAATGTGATTAATGACTTATGAACGTGATCTTGAGGTGAAAAACTAATTAGGTTTTATATTATAAGTGTAATTCAAATGCATCCTTAAAGGGCTATACGATTTAGACCTGTATGTGTGAATGTGACGATTGATTCCTTTGGTTAAACAAGACGAGGAAAACTCTCAAACGAGGAAGTGACTATTTGCAATGTTTCAGCCAAATAATGAGTACTTGCTTGGCTTGCATTCCCGAAACGACCAGTATTTCTATTTGTTCACAAACGTGAAAGACCACCTGAAATACAGTCTCACTGAAACCAATTCCGACATCATAATTGTCATTAATCAGAAGCAAGTGCGACCATGCAAATCAGGTGCAGTTTAAAAAGGATGCGGGAAAATGAATGTTTGTCGAAGGCTAGGCAATAAGAGTGACACTTCCTCTTCTTAAATACTTTTTATCACATTACTCCTGGGACTTGGGAGATCTTACATGGAGAAAAACAACCCTTAAAGATACCGTTATTTTAGTTCATCACCGTAGGTGGTTCTCTTCAAGAACATCCCAAACGTTTTGCAATTTTTATTAATGAGATCAAGAAGCGTATTTAACAGTAAACAGAAACATATAACAGTAAAGAGAAAAATGGAAGAAAAAACTCATTTCCCATTTAAGTTTACCTATATTTACAAATTTTTTTATTAGCTTCTATTTTAAACCAAGAAGGGCACCAAATGAAGTAGCGTTTCCAATATAGGAATACAAACCAAGAAAAGTAAAACGTTTTCAAGCAAAATTCAAAAATATTTTCATTATCAGATCGGTAAAATTATGGAAAAGTAAAATATTTAATAAAACATGTTATTATAAAAATATGAATGCAATCAATACGGTTTTTATGCGTCTTCCATGTTTTGAAATGTTTCTATCAAAAATAGTTAATTTGATGTGGTCAATTTTAACTGATTGAAATAATCACTTTTTACAGCCCTTTATGGTATAAAAATAACTACTAGTCAACTAACTACTAGTTGAAACATTTTTGAGTACTTCCGAAAATCATCTTCCTTTTAACCTTCCATTCTCATCCTTTTTTACCTTTCTCCTCGGTCTGATGAGAGAGGTTCTCATCAAGATATTGGCGCAGACCACATTTGAAAGGACACGCAGAAATATGAATTAAATTTCTGGTTAGGAAGTACATGCACGAGTTTAGGACTAAAGCTAAAAACCTAAACCAAATTCGCTTGAAATAGTAAACTTCGCAACTTTTCTGAGAAAAAACAATAATTTGTTTATTTTTTTTCTTTTAGATCTTACACAACTGCACTTTTTTAATGTAGACCTTCATTCTTAATATTTATGATTGAATCATAGTACTCTATTGGTTGGTATCCTCCACCTGGAGTTAAATGATTACCGTAATACGCCCTACGAAAATTGAATCCCTCATCTTCGCATACTTCCAAGCCGATTTAATTCAATCCTATTGTTTTCCAACCTCTATCTCACGTTCCCAACACACCAACGTTAAATTCCTTCAACTATCATTCATTTTAGATAATCCTTCCGCTCCCTTTGTCTACATTTGAAATTCCCAAAGCAACTGCCTCTTAATCTGTATCTCAAACTTCTTATGTATTTCACTCCATCCATTTCACATCACCAATTCTTCGCCACGCCCACATCCGTAAGGGAGTAATCTAGGCTCATCTTCCTTCCTCAGGAACCAAGTTCAAAACTATTAAACGCCACGCTTTACATGAAAGATTTCACTAACCTTTCTTTTAGTCACTAACTAAGCATCCTGTCATTAATTCACTACTTTCCGGAAATATTTCAAATGATGGTCGATGATGACATACGCATGTCTTTTTCCTACAGGGTTAAATCTGTGAATTAGGATATTTTTCAAAATTTAACAACTCTTACTTTCCCAGCCATATATTTCACTTAATTTTGTACTTTTGGAAAATTTCATTCCTTTCTTTTTCATCATTTATTATCAATCCAGAATAAGTCACGCTGGCCCTGTCTTGTACCTTGTAAAAGGTAAACCAAAAGAGTGACAAGGGATATTCAAGTCTTATCCAAGTCATCCAGGTACGCGGCTTACTACCCTTTCTTGAAAGATCTGGTCACCTACAGGTTTCCTAGTTTTCTAACCCTCCAGTTCCACTCATATGTCCCTCTCCTGTTCTGTATAACTTTATACCTTCTGTGCAATATTTAAAGTGTTCATGATGCTTTGACATAGCTGTAGCTATAGCGATTAAGAAATAAGGATGCTGAGTCCGAGTGTAAGTACACTCTAAGATGATTGAAAACATTTCTAAAAATATTGCCTCTAGACAAATTCCATTGGACGTCCAAGTTAATGACTTTCTAATAGTCGGGAGATAACTATATTTCCAATCACAAGGTATAATTGATACCCTAATGATAACATTTAATTCATTGCATTTTTTAAGCAAAAATAATATTTTGATAGAAAAATTCGAAATAAAACTAAAGACGCAAAATAGGGGTGCGCCGGTCGAGCTAGCCTGGGGATAGCGCGCTCGCCGGCTAAGCCAAAGGTCGCGGGGTCGAGTCCCGCCCAGTGCATTGGTGTTGTGTTTGTCCAAGTTGTTTTTTCTATGATTTGAAGAGGTGCGAAATGACCATAGACGTCTAACACCCTATAAATAGAAATATTACTACTATTAGGAATGCGGGGAGTATATTTGCTTATGGTAGGAATCCCGCTTCGTTAATCCCATACTTCAATGTGCGTAGAACTCAGGATTGTATTATAGTGTAACAGAACCTATTCATTTCTCTAGATTTTCAATATGGCATTATAGGGAAATTAGTATCAGGAATAAATAAAAATATAATGCAATGAGTTTCATTCGTATTAAAAACACAATAGCAATAATACAAAAATATAATTCTCTATTCAAAATAACAGAACTTAATAATGTGCAAAAAAATTAATTTTGCAATGACCTACTCTTCAACAAGCAATGCTTTACGCGTTACAAAATATAACTAGCTTTTCTTGTAAGACACTTAAAGCATGCGAAAGCGAAAAAGGATACTATGTAAACTTAAATATTGCAATTATCTAAGTAGTTTCATGGTTACTTATGCATAAAAGTTCTCCACCAGAATGTAAGGGTATCCCAAGAAAATTTCTTTCAAGGAAGATGGGAGTTTAAGATTCCTGGGCCGTTGAATACTTTAGCAAGCATATCGATTAATTCTTGAGGAGGACAAGACGACCAAGTTCACTAGCAGCAGAAGTTTCCCCTTCTCACAGACGGCAGATGTCGCAGCTGAGAGAAGCCCGCGATATATATTGCGCAGAACATTCTGCGGAGGAGAGAGGACTGATCAGTCAACGCTCGCTTTCGCCGGTTAATTTCGCAGTATATATATTTCAGTTTCCTCTCAAATTAACTACTCTACGGCCATAGAAAAGTGAATGCCAAGGCCACGTTAGCAGTTGACAACGATTGCATGTATGACAGACCCCTTGAACATAGTTATTAATTTGTCACCCTCGCTCTAACTTACGACGAGCACTAAATTATAACTGATATGGAAATTAATATTCCACCACCGTAAACGTTCCTGAACAACGAAATGTTTCCAAAATGCCAATCAGTTTTCATGAGGAAGACAGACTGTATCTGTAATAAATGAAATTTAAATTAATCAGTACACACACCCATTAAAATGATATATTGACTAAATTGTTCAAAGAATGTCACTAACCAAAAATTAATACTCCCATAACCCTTACTTTAACGAGAATTATAAGTGGAAACTCTCCTTACCACCAACAACAATTTTGAAAGTTTTTATCCATATATTAAATGAATGAAATTGACAATCGACAAAAAAATCTCCACACTGAAATGCAGTGAGAACTATTGACATGATCTGAAAATTATTTTGACGAAAAATTAGGTCGCCCTCAGGGTATGTGCTAACATAGCCGGTCTCGGTGGTGGTGGGGTTATGTCCCAGTCTGCCAACCTGGAGGTCGAGGGTTCGAATCTCGACAAGGTGGATTTTTCATTCTCCCACCTACGGAATGGATGTGTGTGTTTCGTATTTGTTGCTACAATGTTGTTATACTATTCACCGTAACTGTCCGATTAGTGCTGTGTGTGGGAAATTGAAAATTTAAAAAATAATTGATCCATTACACTTTACTTTATTCTCAGCATTATCCCTCATGTTGATAATTTGATCAGTAGTGAGTACATTTATAAATATATTTTGCTTAAATAACGAACACACGCACACATTTAAAGACATTCACACACAGAAACAAGGAAAAAGATAGACTTACATAACGTGGAAATATTTCGGGGCTCCTTGCCCCTTTGTCAATCTGAGAGAACAATAAAATATTCCTGAATCCTTGATAACCCCAAATTTAATAACTACCCATCATTTTTCTACAACCGTCCCATATTTACGTTCGCGAGTAAATATGTAAACCACTCAATTATTCTACTTCCTCTAATTTCCTCTGACGCTCGTTGGAAGAAGTCAATTGATTGACAATGGTTTGTTGAAATTATATATTTGGAGGAAGCTTCACACAAGGTGGATAGGACCATCATCCTGGGTATCGGGGAATTTATAGGTATTAACTATGTTAAGAGAAGATTGTTCCATGATCTCTAAAGAGGGTGAACAACACACATGATTTTTAAAAGTTATTAGAAGCTATACTGAAGAAGTAATTAGGAAGAAGTTCAATATCGCGTAGTATTATTTTCGTTCCTCTTTGCTGTATTTTAAATTCAATTGTCCTTTTCGCTTGAATGAATATCTTAAAAGTGGATCTCTTAATTTTAATTAAATGACCGCTAAATCAGGCAACCAACTCATTTTATATATCGAATCAAAAAATTATCGAATTCAACGTTCTCATATATATTCTTCTCGCAAAGAAAAATGGATGAAGTTCAGTAAATATTGTAAATATTTTTCCTTTAGCCCGTCAAAAGTTCATGCACTCACAATACTTATATTGTCAAAACTATAAAAACACAAACAAATTATGGAACTCATGTGAAAAAATTAACTTCACTAGAATCTTTGAGCGGATAAAAATAAAAATGTTCGGTAGAATTATTACTGAGATTGTTTGTTCATAAAAATCTAATAATATTTCTGTTAGAAATGTGGGTATCTTACGACATCCCATCTTCTTAATCAGTTTTCCAAGATCGCTACTTGAGAGAAAGACTTGATTGACGAGATGTAGAAATATAACCAGATGGGGTGTATTTTAGATCAGGAGAAAGATTCCGTTTATCAGAGATAGAAAAAATTGGAGAGAACTAGCGTTAATGAGAATAGATAAATAGTGAGTCTCAGAAACTAACGCCGGAAGGGAGAAGCGATCCCCCCCCCAATCCCAGCCTCCATTGCACTCACCACGGGTTTATGGATCAGGCAGCACTCAGATGACTAACAATTGGACAATAGTGTTCGCAGACCATAAAACAATTTATGCATAGCCATATTTAAACTTAATATCATAATTATATTGATTTCCCGTTTGTTCTGATCCTACATCAAGCAATATGTCATTCTAATGGCTTTCAGGTTGTCAAGTATCACTAAAATGCTACTAACAGGAAGTCCGGCAAAGGTGAGATTCTGTATTCAACTCGGTGATAAAAAAAATTGTGTTTTCCTCGTGCCATTAAAGGCAATTCAGTTCACCAATCGAGCTCAATTTCCACGGGCACACTTATTTGCAGAAAGTTAGTATTAGGTATGACGCAGAGAATGGGTAAGGTTTTGTAATCGAGAATATATATATTTTCTAAAAAATATTCATTGAAATATAATCATATAAGTATGAGTTCAGGTGAACACCAATATCAATGGGTATTGATCATGCTCTTAATAACAACAATTAATAGAAATCTCAAATTTCTTAACTTAAGTAACGTTACTACCATTATTATTAATCGGTACCTACTACCAAAGTCCTTTGATCACTCATGCTCGATAAAGCAATCATAAAACGCTCTAAGAGCATGAGGTATGAAACTCTTTCCCATTACAAAAAAGTGCCGGTTTTAAATTCCTATTAAGCCAAATAATAACCTTCCTTTGTTGCCGTACGGAATAGTAATCAAAGCGCGTTACGTCATTTTCTTTGGTGCATTCCCTTTGGTGCATTACTACGTTTCTTCCAGACATATATTCACACTTCTTCCAGTTCCAAAAATGGCCTGCCTTCGTTGCCGTATTGTTTTTTAAGAATACTCAGTCGTGTCAAATGATCAACAAATCTCCAGCTATTCTTAGGTCAATGTTTTTCACTCTCAATGTATTTTCCGACCTTTATTTTACCTTTGAGGATAATAACTTAAACCTTAACACAAAGAGCGGTACATAATTCTTTCTGAGCCGTCTGCTAGAGCTCAGAACGAGGGTGTTCGAGGATGTTCTGGTACGGGTAACACGAGAGTGTTCTGAAAAGTTTCCGACCCAACAAAGATACAAGAAATTTTTTCTGAATTTTTTTTTCATTTTTCAACATAGTCTCCTTGCAACTCTACACACTTCTCCCAGCGATCCTCCCAAAAAAGCTCTGTAACTCATCCAAAAAGTTCTCGGCGTTTTTCTCTGCAAAATAATTGTTCACGAAGGTGATTGCCTCTTCATTTGACGAAAATCTGTCCTGCGAAAGAAATTTTTAGATGAGGGAACAAAAAGAAGTTCCTTGGGGCTAGATCTGGTGAGTAAGGCGGATGGTCAAGCAGTTCAAACCGTAATTCGTGGATTTTCGCCATGGCAACCGCTGAGGTGTGAGAGTTGTCTTGGTGATAAAGGATTTTCTTTTTCTACAAATGTGGCCGTTTTTCCGCAAGTTCTGCCTTCAGGTTGTCAAGTAATGATGCGTAGTATTCTCCTGTAATGGTTTTTCCTTTTTGAAGAGAATCGATTAAAACAACTCGATGACTATCCCAAAAAACAGTCGCCATCACTTCCCCAGCCGAAAAAACAGTTTTTGCTTTCTTTGGAGCCGGTTCCCCCTGTGCAGTCCACTGTTTGGACGGTATTTTTGTTTTGGGCGTATAATTTGTGTATCCAAGTTTCATTTACAGTAATTAATCGGCGCCAAAACTCGTATTTATTGCGTCTAAACTGCGCCAACAGAGTGTTGGAAATGTTCATTCGAACACGTTTTTGGTCTAACGTGAGTAAATTCGGCACCCAACATGCGGACAGCCTTCTCGTGCCTAAATGTTGATTTAATATGTGACAAACACGTTCTTTTGACATGTACATAACCACTGTTATCTCTCGCACTTTAATTCGGCGGTCATCTACCACCATTTGGTGAACTTTGGCGATGTTATCGTCGGTAGTTGTAGTTTTTGGCCGTCCCAAACGTTCGTCGTCTCCCAAGCCCTTATGGCCACGTTTAAATTCAGCTTCCCAAAATTTCACTGTGGAAAATGATGGCGCAGAGTCCCAATACACAGAATCCAACTCATCTGTGATTTGCGTATGCGTATTGCCATTCAAGTACAAATATTTAACAACAGCTCGATACTCGATATTGTCTCTTTTCACAAAAGCACTCACATCAACTCACTCAAACGACTGTTACAAAACAACTGCGCGTCCAAACTGGCTGAGATTTTGGTGAGTAACTATCAATAGATGAACAACGAAATTCACTAGCTATTATTTACGAGTGCTGCCATCTTCACGTTGAAGTCGGAAACTTTTCAGAACACTTTCGTACAACTGAATATTCCGCGCGTTCATCTTTGCTCTTTCACTTTCCTTAAAGAAGACCTAGTTAACAACGCTTTGGCTTCATGACTACGTTACGTTACGTTGGTCGTCGTTTGGTACGTTGAAACTAGCATTGCGCTGTTTACCAACAGAAGCATTCCCCCAGACAAATACTACATGACACGAGTTTAAACAGCGTCAAAATGGTAGCTAGACGAAAGGCAATGATATTCATTGTAAAAAAAAGAGTGTGTGCTAGTAGAGCGAATAGAGCTTGTACGTGTTGAACGGGGGACCTCAGTTCAAATCATGGCGACAACAATTACCAAACGAGATATTTATATCTGACCTGAATGGTTTTCTGATGGTTAGGTTTTCATTGGAAACTTAATGTGTTTGATTAATTACCGTTTTATTATATACACAAAAAGACAGCGTTAAGACTCCAGGATTCATAAGAAACTCCGTCAAAAATACAGTTCTCCACCTCAAAATGCGATTTCCGTCCTAAATTAACGCAAAATTGTTATCGTTTACTGATAAACTTTATTTTGCTTAACTTGAAGACGAAAACACTATCTTATTTTAAATAAGGGATTCGATTATGTATTAGTTTTTGTAATGAGGTTTGATATGAAATTAATGTGGTGATTCTTGCATTTTTCCTTGCTTTGTGAGGGTATACTAATCACTTCATTAATTAAAGCAGTGGAAGTTTTCTATGGAACAATGTTATACCCATGTTCCTTCTTCGTGGTGAAGAAAGGGACGCGTGAATGCAATTGCTTAAATGAAGAAGCCAGAGGGAAAAATGAAATACAAATGTCCGAATATGAATTGCGTTATAAGTTACTAAAATACAACACGCCTAATTTTTCCTTGCTCTTTTTCGCAAAGCCTTCAACTACCATTGGAGCAGGAAAATATATAAAATATTTTTTTATTCATTATGACCTCTAAGAACCAGGAGTAATTTTTTCAGTGTGACTTCTTTATACCCATTTCTTCTCCATCTTTTTGGCTTATTTGTCTCCGCCTGCTTTGGTGGTTTGCGTCTCCATTCAGTGGCCTTCAACAAGTTTCTTATAATCTAGACATGTCCCGTACTATGTATATCTGGGTATTTTCTAACCTGCTAATTGTTTTCCAATCTTGTCCGCCTTTCCTCCACTCGGACGCTTCCCGCAAAATATGTTGTGCTCTTTATCTCCTTGGCCGACTTGCTCTCGTCCGTTATCGTCGGGTGACCTCTTGAATTTCAGATTCATCTCCCGCATCAAGCTTGTAATATTGTACATGCCGCGTCGTACACTTCTAGTCTTGATTTTTGCATCCAAACCTTGCCGGCCCAGAGGTGGCGGCGGCGGGGGTATCAACGTCCTCTCGTCTGCAAACCCGGAGGTCGCGGGTTCGAATCC
>WURS02076227.1:0-10306 GCA_011762765.2 Rhinocypha anisoptera | reverse complement strand
TGCAAAACGTGTGTTGAGATACCTAAAGGGAACCATGGGTTATGGTTTAAGGTTTGGTAAGAGTGAATCAAAAGGTTTTCGGATCACTGGGTTTGTGGATGCAGACCATGTTGCTGACATGTCAGATCGAAAGTCCTACAAAGGATATATTTTTAAATTGGGGAATAACCCAGTGTCGTGGGAAAGCAAGTAGCAGCCGATTGTGACTTTTTCGTCAACTGAAGCTGAGTATGTTGGCCTAAAAGAAGCTTGAAAAGAGGCCATCGACTTCCAAGATTAGTGTCAAACAGCATGAATAGGGTGAAGGGCAAGGTGAAAGTGTTTAGTGCTAGCATCGAGGAAATGGTGAATGTTTTCAATTACAACCAAAGTGCTATTAAATTAACTGAAAATCCTGCGTTTCATGGACGCATTAAACACATTGATATTAAGTATTATTTTGTGCGACAATGTATTGAAAATGGTCAGGTCAAGGTCATGTACATGTCTACAGATATAATGCCAGAAGATGTACTAACTAAGGGGTTGGCAAGTACTAAACGTAACAGGGGCTTAGTTGGGTAAGGAATGTTATCAGATTAAGGGGTTGTGTTAAAATTGTAATCTGACAACATTTGTTGCAAATTCATTTGAAATAGTACTATTCTATGTCACTTTTGTCGCCATTGTGAGGTTACGTGTTTTTTTTGCTTTTGCAATCTACTTCCGGAGTTTTACTACTTCCGTGTAAACATGTGATCTTGTCGAGTGGTATTAAAACAAGTTTTTTATAATCCACGTTTTACTTACCGATCCTGATAATTCCACAACAGTAATCGTTCCCATGGCCTGTCTAATTCGAAGTTTTTACGGTTCAGTTCAGTCAGTAAATTCCTAAGCTCGCTTTTTCTGGGCCGGGAACGATTATCCACACGCGATTATGCCTCCTCGTTCGAGGACGTTTGAATCATATTCAAAGACCATTCATCAACTATACGTATGCGTACGGATGTCCATGACTCGCCTAACGTACCAATATATTTATCCGGATAAATATTGCACGGATAAATATTGCTTATTTATACGTGCTTGCACATGTCCCATTTATCTATGCCATTTACTCTTGGCTAAGAAGACGTCTTTCATTTTCGTATCTAATGTGTTCAACCTCCTCTTCAAATGACCCCGTTCTCAGGCCTAACAATTAACATTTTATGAAGTGTCATTTTCCTATCCAGCCAATTACCCAGCTGAGAATGGAGCCTAGCAACATTGGTGAAAATCCTCCATTTTGTGTTTGCGGAACTCGTTTTTTCTTCAGGTTAGTACCTCGAGATTACAGATTTCTAAGAGGGCCCCAATAGTCAGATAGGCGAGCTTACATTTCACTATAGGGTTTAATTTAGTATTACCATTGAGAGCGTTTAGACAGCACTCACAGATTGCCTTTATTAACTTCGCGTCCGAGCTTTTCAATATTGAAGCGCGTAGCTTCGGTTTGGTGTTTTTAAGAACGCGAAGAAAATACTTATTGTTCTTCAGTCTTTTAATCACGCATAGTCATATAGACTATGGTGGTTTCGTTGCGGAAAATTTTCATTCGAAACCTGAATCTATCGTCCGTGTCTTTCCCGAGGTCCAGGACTAAATAACCAAACGGCGCGCTCGTCAATTCCTTATATACCCGCTCCAATTCGCGTGAATTTTCATGGAAAACTTCCCGAACTAAGTGACTAAACTGAAAAACGATCTCTAGGATTGGAAAATGAAACGACATATTTTGCTTTAAGAGAAAATTTTCTCGATTGGACCAACTGATAAAACATTCTGCGTGATTAAAAATACTGATATGTTAAAATTATGACTCCCCTAGTAACAAATTGCAAACGTCTTAATTATAACCACACTCGCTCATTAAAATTGTCAATAACAATTAGTGTTGGAACGCCGATAGAATCTTCAAAAGAATACAGTGATGGAATCGTTATTGGGATTAATATATTTTCAGTTCGGTCCCGAGGGAACCACACCATATAATATCATGAATGACGTGGTCTACCATACGAGGTAGATTTTCTAGGAATTTAGTCACAAATGAAGTCTTCTCACACCCTGACGGTCCAGCGTAAATGCACGAAAAAAGGTTGTTTCCACTCTAATGGCATGATTACTACTGAATGTTCGATATTTGTCTGGAGAGAATGTATTGATTCGCCCAGCGGACGTGGCTCAGAGAAGTGATCGCAGCGTTTTTTTCGAAGCCTTGCCATTATTTCTAGGTGTTGTATTTCTTCATATTCGTCCAAGATCCAATTCGCGTTACTTTTCATTTTTATGTAACAGTTTGTATGTGCGAGAGGGAGAGGATATTCGAAGAACCACTGCTTTATCCTCGAACGACTTATTATAATTTAGATATTTCGTCTAGACATGAAATTAATAGAGAAATTAAAAGCGACTGTTTTTTGCTCGCACGTAAGCGTATATATCTATGCTGACCTAGGATATTTCTAGGATATGTATCAAGATGGCGGCTACAGCTCGAATGAGTAATTGTAGCTCGTGTAAAAACCGAATTAATCTCGAGTTTTTTCTCTCCTGCGGGGGAGGATGTAACCGCAAATTACACCCAAAGTGCTCGGAGCTGTCGGACATCGAAATTGTAGTTCTAAAGGCTAAGAAATCCTTACTTTGGCTGTGTAATAATTGCATCAAGCCATCTCCTGCTGTCTCTGACAAAATAATTATAATGGGTAAGGATGTAAAATCCGACCCTATCACACTCTTGTTTGAACGTCTGTTGGCTCTTGAGGAAAGACTCTCGTCAATGGAATCCATGAATAAGCCATTTCAGGAGAAACTTACATCTGTTAATGACACCACCACTTTCAATGTGCTACCTAATGTAATAAAGTTATCCCAAAATAGGCGCCCTGCCAGCGTAAAGTTAGCCCAGAATTTGACGATACCGTCCCGAGTAATTTGCGTGGAAGAAGCGCTGATTTTCCTTCATCAGGGGGCCTCACAGCGTTTTAACGCTGGTCACAGTGAAGGTGATGGAAAAAGTACTGTGGCCCACAACTCTGCTGCAGTAGCCTCAGCTGAGTAAAAAGAAATATTCCGTAATGAGACCTCCAATAGGCATCTCCACCTGTGACTTCCCTATTTATTATCTAAATTGTATCACATAGAAAATATATTTACGGTGAAAACAAGATAAGGGGTTTCATCGGTGCCAAGCCAGAATAATTTTTTAGATGAAATTTACATGTGTTGTTAACGCCATGAACGTTGTTATCACAGTGAATTCGGCCGACTTTGTTTTGACATACGAGATAAATGACTGTGGTGGCACCTCGGGGCGTCACAGAGGCCCAGAAAACTTGAGCAACTTGACTTGGATTCATCAGAACAAAGTCAAAGAGATACCACTCAAATGTCACAAACAGAAAAGCAAGGAGGTCATAGCATGCGGAGTTACTATTCTCAATTGATGAAATCATCTACCAGCAGTGAGCTGAGTTTCAAATTGTCTCCTGAAGAAGAAATAAACGAAATAAATGCCTACATAGCAGAAGCACTGCTTACACCAACTGGAGACATCAATCAATACTGGAAGGACAACAAAAGATATAAAAGTTTGAGCATACTCTAAAAAGTTCTTAATCACACCACAGTCAACAGTAATCTCAGAAAGACTATCCAGAACTTCAGGCTTCGTAATTGATAAAAATGAAGTAGGCTGGACCCAGAGAGAGTTTGAATATTAGTTTTCTTAAATAAAAATCTCCATTTAATATTTCTTCTGTGGTAGATTGTCCTATAAGTTTCCAGTGTTCAGTATTATTAATACATCTTACAAGAAACAAGTTTTTAAATATTTATCAATTTTATAGGGAAATTTATTGATCCATGTTTATTGAATATCTAAGTTAACTCCTTAAATATTTCTCCTTCATCTGCAATTGCTTTGATTTGAAAAGGTGTTCGAAAAATGTAAAAAATGTGAATCGATTCGCAAATTTTGTTAAAAAGAACAACCTCAAAATTCAAAAGTTTAAATTAGTAGTTACTTCATTTACTTTATTTCATTTGTGCCTTCTTAATAAATGTAATTTTTAAAACTACACTATTAAATTTATTTCTCATGAAATGCAGGTGTCAAAATTTGCCTTAATTAAAAACTACTAATTTTAAGTTAAATTTTTTTTCTCATGACTATTCTTATATGATGGATTCTAGATTTCGAGGTATTCGAGAATCTTTTAGGATTCGGATTGGAGAAAATTTAGGATTCGTCCCACCTCTAGAAAAAACCAATTTACAACCAACAATGGTTTGCATTTTTGGATTCTTAACTAAAGCCCACGTTTGATTTCTCACATGGTTGTCCATGTCAGCTTTCATCGCCTAAAACCACTTACTCTTGTCCTCACGACAGAGGATCTCTTCAGCATTCTGAGGAGGATCATGTAGCAAGCGCTGCTTCTGATCATTCACTACATTGCAGTACCTGCAACAGGATAGGTCACACGCCACCTTCTAATTTGGACCGCCTTGGCCCCATCCGGTGTTGGCATATCAGCATGATGGTTGGTGAGTGGCACCCTCACCTGGAGGAAGCATCTCTCTATGGACCGGTACATCCCCTGGGATGAGCAGCTCTCCTAGAATCGGCTCATCTCCTGGAATCGGCTCATCTGCTGGAGTAGGCAGCTCTCCTGGAATCGGCACTTGCTATATTCCCATTAGCACTCACTGGGCATTTGCCTCTACTTAATTGTGAGCTGGGGTGACCGAGCCTGTTATGCCGTGCTGATATAGATACTCTAGGCGCTTTTCTCTTGTTGACCGATAGCTCAGCTCTCCACTCTTCGAATGATATTCCATCGTCAGTGGAGACCAAGTAGTCTCCCAATATTATGTGCTTGGAAAATGACCTTTCCGTCCATAATCGCCTTGTTGACTCCATCCTTGGAGTTAAACTCAATACCTTTATCGTCGAGTTGTCCCTGGGATATCAGGTTGTAGCTCAAATCTGGGACATTTAGTACGTCACGGAGTTCGATGTCTTTTCCCCCGCACTGTAGCATTTATAACTGTGTAGCGGTTGAAGCCGCGGTCGGCCACCCCTGGGTTTTTCCAAGTCCCTCGGAAATGCCCCGGAATGGAAGGGGGAAGTTTTACTACTTCGAGGGGCGTACGCTACATTGGCGCAGTCGGTAGGAACGTGCCATGATCCGGGAATTTTGCCTGCGGATCGGCGGCGTCAACCATGACGAGCATGGTGGTGCCGGAGAAGTTTGGTGGTGCAGGGAACAGAGAATACTGTGTCTTCCAGTTCGAAACGGTGGCAGAAATTAACAAGTGGTAAGATAAGCATAAGGAGCTATACTTGAGACTCTGTCTCGCGGGTAACTCCCTCGCCGTGTTTGGCGATCTCCTAGAGGAATGCCAGAAGAATTACTTCACGATGCGGGAAGCATTAGGGCAGCGTTTCAACCCGAAGGAAGCGAGTTAGAGTGGGAAGGCGCGATTCAACCAAAGGACGAGGAGCTTCGGAGAAGACATCGCCAACTTTGCGACGGACCTCGGGCGCCTCGCTCGGCGTGCATATACATTATGGCCCGAGGAAGGCCGAGGAGGTGCGCGATCGTTCCTTGGATGGACTTGGTGCGGACATCCGAGTGTGGGTGAAACAGGCGAGGTGCTCTTGTTGAATGCCCTCCTTTTTCTCTCTCTCTCTCTCGTAGTTGCTGTATCGTCAGACCCGGCCGCACAAAATACAATAAATTTGTTAAAGGAAGACGCATCTCATTTTCTATACCCAAAATTAACAGGATTTTAATAATATATTTTAATAAGCTTTCATCAAGCCCTTGTTACATCACCGTCAAAATTATATGATTTGAAAGGTGTCTTGATGCACAGAGAAGAATTGGAGGAGCTTCACGTCCCCGTCGTTATGCTCTGCGGGCACCTAGATCAGTTACTCAGGCGTTTATGGGCATCACTTCTTATCAGATCGTGCTGTATTCCTAAGAAATACTTAACTTCGCACGCTCTTCAGTCGACGATTCTCTACACTCCCCGCGAGTACAGCGACATTTCCTTTCCTGTTCCGGAAATGACGTGGGTAACGTGAGAGTTTCGGAAGCTTAATTCGTATCCTGATGGCGAGAGAGCCACGAACTCCGCGAGAATAATCAAGTTAATGATTTCGGCGGCGAAGCCAAGAAAGGCTTCGGGAGATGGCATTATCAAGAGGCAAAGTTCTTTAGGAGTAATTTTAGAGGGCTCCTCCTCTTATGGGAGCGGTAGAGCGGCGGGGTAATTCGTTGTGATCATCAATAAGGCAGCAGCCGTCCAAAAGCGCGGAAAGTGGCGTGCCATAGTTCGTGGAACTGACTCGTCGCACGCGCGTTCATAAACGGGGAAATCTCGCCTCGCTCGTCGCGAGGGTACATGATCATCCGGGTAAGAATCTCGACCCCGCTGCCTGCGATTCCCTCTCGCCTTTCTCCCGCCGTCCCGACCCGATGTCACGATTCCATTATCGGCAAGTTATTCCCTCTTCGCTCGGTGCGTTCACCCATCCCCAAAGGCGAGAACGCCACTCGTGCCTCCGTTATCGCTTCCACCCCAGAGGAGGACTGGGAGTGTGTGGTGTTGCTCTCGTGCTTGGGCAATGAGATGGTCGTTGTGAAATGGGATAACCGGCTACCGTCGCATTCGAAGCTGGGATCCTCGAATCCGCAAAAGAATTATTACTACTACTCCCGCTCTCGCACCACACGGGTGATAGCACCAGAATAATAGAGACAAGGATGCTTCTTAAATCATATGAGAGCGGGGAACGAGAAAGGAAGGCAATGGTGTCAGAATTCTCTTCGCTCTCCGAATTTCGTCCGTCCTAGTCAGCTGCCGACTCGTGGTTGACCCCATAGCACCCCACCCACCAGAGATGGGTTCAAACCTCTTGTATATATATATATCTGAACGGACGAAGGTGGTGGTTCCACCGAAAATTCTTCACCACTGTGAGTTTTTTTCTTTTTGTGTCCTGTGTCTTTATAAGTTCCACTAGTGATCGAACCAATATTATTTACATTGTGAGCCTTTTCGAAGTGATTATATATATATATATATATAATCACTTCGAAAAGGTTCACAATGTGAATAATATTGGAACGTACAATGTGAACACTAGTGGGAACGTACAGAGACACAGGACACAAAAAGAAAAAAACTCGCAGTGGTGAAGAATTTTCGGTGGCACTACCACCTTCGTCCGTTCAGGAGAGAATGGCTCCTGAACGGACGAAGGTGGTGGTGCCACCGAATATTCTTCACCACTGTGAGTTTTTTTCTTTTTTTGTCCTGTGTCTCTGTACGTTCCATTTGTGTTCGAACCTATATATATATACATAACACAGCCACAGGGGTGACGACGAAAAATACAGAAGACAAAAAGAAATTACACTCACAAGTAATTTCCAATAATTTCGACAGCGTCGGTGTCTTCTTCAAGGCATAGGTTGAGAATTCTCGTCAACCTACGCCTTGAAGAAGACAGCGGCGCTGTCGAAATTATTCGAAATTACTTGTTTGTGTTATTTCTTTTTGTGTTCTGTATTTTTCGTCGCCACCGCTGTGGCTGTGTTATGTATATTGTGCTCGAATGAGTTTTCTCATAAACAAATATATATATTGGTTTGAACACTAGAGGATCGTACAGAGACACAGGACACAAAAAGAAACTCACAGTGGTTGTTTCCTGTGTCTCTGTACGTTCAACTAGTGTCTGAACCAATAAATTCATATTGTGAACCTTTTCGAAGTGATTATATATATTTATATATATATATATAAGGGGGCGGAGGCGTGTGTAGGGGTGGGGAGAGAGCACGCCAAGCGAAGAGAGACTTTTCCTTTGCAGCGACTTAATTGGCTTATATTGGCGTGGGCATTCGATCCCCCATTCCCCGCTCCTTTCTTTTCATTAATTACTACCCCCTTTCTCTCCCTCTCCATATCTCTAAAAACTAGGTTACCTAATTATTTGACTGACTTTTGACTACCAGTTTTAATTGTATATATTATAACTGATTTCTCTACTAGTAAGGGTAAGTCGGGTATCGAATACTGGGTTCAATCCCAGCATCTCAAGATCTGGCCAAGTTCTATGGGTTTAAGGCAGGCCAAGCTCCTAATAGGGTCATCGAGACCTAGCATTGCTAAGAAACCTCTCTCTCTGAACAGAAGCGAAATCAGGACTATGGTAGGGCTACCGACAGTCCACTACAGAGTCAACAGGCACCTTAACCTCTTGGCAGTCGCGGACTCATCCATCTGTAGATGGTGAGAATATGATATTGGGACTACTTCTCTCCTATTATGAGAGTGTCCGGCAGTCGCCAGAACTCGAAACAACTCATTGGGGTACCATTTATGGACCCTGAGTAATTCAGACACTGACTTTTAGCAAGGCCATCGGTTTTTATGGGTGATGCTACGTGGTGGATGGTACTGGGGACCAATAGTTCCAAGTACCCTTGTGCCCCTTCTCAGGGGATTGAGTCTCAGCCATTAGTAGTACCCAAAGTTTACTCAGAGACGCGCAGGAATTCGTTTCATATCAGCTCTACTTATCTCTGGAACTTTTGAACAACCCACGTTCTCGATGCACCTTCCCTATCAACATTTAAATCCCGCTTACGCATCACCACCATGGAGGGAAAAACCAACTAGCTAATCCTTAATACGAGGTAAATTCAAGTTATAAGTCCTCTGATTTTTTCTAACTAATAGTTCACCTTAAAAACAATGAAACTTGTGCTATTTCTCGACGTAATCTCCCTGCAGCCGTACACATTTTTCGCAACGTCGACGCCATGATTCTATTGGCCGCGATGAAAGCTTCTGTAGGAGTATATTTTGACCACTGGAAAACCGCTGTGACGCTGTCGGTGTGCGAGGCTGTGTTTTGGTTCGTTGTCACATGATTTTCTGCCTTCTTTAAACTGTCGCAACCATGAACGCACTTTCGACACATCCATGACTCCATCACCACATGACTTTTACAACTGGCAATGAATTTCAATCGGTGACACACCACGAAAGATTACACGCTGGTCATGTAACGAAAACGTTGCCATTTTAAGTATCGAAAACAGTTCGCATTCTCGCGGATGCCGCTAGAGGTTCTGTCTGTCGTACAGTGGTGTCATTTCTGTCACGCATTGACAAAGAGTGCCCGCTCATTTTAAAACAAACGGCATGTTTCTATCTGTTTCTAGTCCGGAGAAAAAATTGGAGGCCTTACAACTTTAATGCACCTGGTACACTTAGGTTTTAAGCACTTTTACACTTTCTACACAATTTTAAGCACAATACATTTTTCCGTGCTCTTATATTAGACGTATCGAGAGAGAATATCGCTAAGCATGAGCTTTTAATGTTAATGTTGTGATAATCTCACTACGTTGCCCACTAAAAAAAGAATTTAATGTTTTTTCGTAGAAGTAAATCGATTTTTTTACTTGAATTTCCTCTGACAAAACACTGCTTTGCCGCGTTTCCGTGATCGCAGAATTTGACTTAAGTAGATGGTGCTGGAACGTCTTAATTACGTGACCAGGGGACCGCCTGCACACAGCTTCGCCCTCGCGGCAACACTCACCCGGGAGATGCGACGACGGCCGCGCACAGCGGAGGGGGACGCGCGAAGAGGGCGTGAAGGCAGGCGGGAGGACCGCTCTTCCGCGGCGACCCCCACCCGCGAACGACATTTATAATTCGGGACGGGGGGAGTTCAGATAAGTGATTTGGAGTGAAGGGGGAGGGGGGGGTGTGGTGGGGTGTGAATACAAGGTGGGAAATCGTTCGAATCTCCTCTTGTCGAAACGAATTCTTCGGAATATTGCTACGCGAGTGAGACAGCGACGACAAGGAGAGAAAGGAGAGGGGGAGTGGGGGGAGAGATGGGAGGCAATGGAGAGAGAGAAGGAGGGAGGGGGAGGGAAAAAGAGTGACAAAGAGAGAGAGAGAGGGATAGGGGGGCGGGGTTGGGAGGTGGCAGGGCGGATAGAGTAGTCGCAATGCATCACAATGATGCTGCGAATCGATAGATTGCCATGGGGACGCGCGCGATTGAATGCAGTTGCCTACATCCTTCCATCATCCATCACCCGGGGACGGCCCGATCGCGATTTCCAATGAAGGGGGTTGGTGGGGGGGGGGGGGGGGGGGGGGGGGGGGGGGGGGCGCGATGGAGGGTGGCGGGGGCGTGGGGTTGGGGGGTTGGGCCTGGGGAGGGGGGGGGGGG
>WURS02076216.1:0-10307 GCA_011762765.2 Rhinocypha anisoptera | reverse complement strand
GAAGGGAGAGTTAAACACCAATTGCCAACCTTCCTTCTGATAAAGCCAATATAACACAAGTCAGTTTTTCTTTTTAGTGATAGTGAATGGAAGTCGTGGCCAGTATATCAAACGAAGAATTGCTTTACCAAAATAGAACTTTGCGAAAAGGAAGGAGATGATAAGAGGGAACTTAAGGATAGACTTGAAGAAAAGATCCGTGAAAACACTTATAAGGAGCGTAGCATTTTATTGGTCTGAAACCTGGTCCATGAGGAACGATGATGAGCATAGATTGAAGGCTTTTGAGATGTGGGTTTAACGACGGGTGGAGAAGGTGACGTGGACAGAGAGGAAAATAATGAAGAAGTGATGAGAATGGTATGGGAGAAGAGGCGATTGCTGTGTGAAAACCAAAGAAGGCAGGAAAGGCGGATGGAAGGGGTACTCAAAGGCAAAGGGTTGTTGAAGGGTGAAATAGAGGGTAGAAGTAGGAAGAGAATAAGGTTTTTTGATAGAACGGAAGGCGGTATGAAGTATGCAGATTTGAAGAGGGATTAAAATAAGACGAAGTGGGGAAAATCTAACCCGAGGCTCATCAAAAACTTACCCGTACCGTAACCTGCTGGTTACCCTTCATTATTATTGAGTACTATGGGTGTATGATCAGCATTTGATTTTAAAAACTACAGTAAGTGTCCTGGAAGAGTACGATAAATAGTATTTTATACGTTCACGTAACGGAACTAAATCTTTCTACAATAAAATATGCGATTGAAATTTTTTTTTTGGTGCTATATGTTCATATATCGTTAGTGAATGAAACAATGAATTTCGACGTATAAACGTGACGTCATCGATGTCGCAGTAAAGCCCGCGTCATATGCAATCGAATTTCCAATCACCAGAAATAGTTTTTCCCAGGGTCTCCACAGGTCATTCGGAGACTAGAATTAGGGATTTCCACAACATACTTATTTGCTTGATTACTTTTAATTGCCACATTAAGTATGCAGGGGAATCTGTTATTACGCTCTGAAGAGACCCGAAAGTTTAAACGGGTTTCAGTGTCTGTCTGAAACGTATAACGTAGCATTTGTGTACCATGTAAGTACACCGTACGGATAAATAAATCACTTGAACTGAATAAGCTCCCCGTGGTGTGAATTCGGGGATTCAATGGTCAGCCCCCTCTTTTCTTCATCTTCGGATATGTGGCCCAAAATTTTGTTTTTTCATTCAAATTAAAACGCCGTAATTTTATGGTTCAATAATTTAAACATGAATTTTCCTCACTACAGTCAGACATCGTGTTCCCACCCTCCGAAATCTTAACAGCGACGAATTATGCCACAGTTTAGGTATCACTTCCTTACAACACCGTCGGTCTGCGGCAGACTTCAAATTTCTTCATGGAATCATGAATGTCCACTGCAGATCCACCGAACTCCTCCCCAACTTTTGTGTACTCGTAATCTCTCGCAAAAACCAATCACTAGCTCTATTTCATCTCCCCCACCTGTCGTATCTCCATGACCCAGAGAGCCCTCACCTACCGTCTCTCACACGCGCCTTCAATTCCCTCATGTCTCTCTCCCCGGAAGTAGATATCACCTCATCCTACCCTTCCTTCATATCCATCATAAATAGACTACCCGTTAATAGTTTCAAGTAGCTTTCCCGGTTTTCCTTTCCCCTTTCCTTATTCACATCTTTCCTTTTTTATGTATACTATCTCACTATGGTTGCTTCTCCTGTTTTTATTTTATTTAATGTGACTGTTGTGTCGTTTCTGTTATTTATTTATTAAACTGTTATACATCGAATGTAAAGGCTTTTTCGCTGTTTTTTTATAAATAAATAAATAAAAATGAGAGAGGGATGATAACAACGGTAATGAGGTGCTACTTAAGGTTGATGGATATTAGCGAATAGTGAAAGAAACACTAGTGATCAAGTTATAATGAAAATCACAGGCAATCATGTGTCGGACCTGATTATTTTGGACTACCGCGATATCAAAGTTAAAAAGTATAGCAGATTCAGGCTTGATTTAGTGGAAAGAACACGCAATGAAGGAAGATGTAGCATTTTTTCACAGGATAAACACTATTACGACGCTCGTTTTGACTCACGGAGCCATCATCAGGTACAAGAGAAGTCTTTACCTGATGTTGGCTCAGTGAGTCGAAACGCGCGTCGTAATAAAGCGCTCATCTTGTGGAAAAGTGCTACATCTTCTTTCATTATCAGATTTAATACTGAGAGCTTGCAAAAATCATAGGTAGGCAGGTAGAATCAGGTTTCAATGGGTGCGTCGACAGCTCGGATCATTTTTCACCACTCACAACCTATTAATTATTGTAATAAGAGGAGCTAGCATTCGTGGGTCTCACTAATTAGTGAGGACTAGAAATAAAAATGTTTTTAAATTCTCAGAGGTATAGTAAAATATAAAGTAAAATAAATAAACAGATACACTTTTTAGTTTATATTAAATCATATAATATCTGGCACTTTTAAGGAATAAAATTACTCGTTTCAGACAATCAGGGTCGTTTCCTTGAACTTGTTCTAGATTTCCCCTGATGCCGGATTTGTTGCGTATGGCCTGGTATTTATAACAGTCTGTCAGGAGGTGTCTTACGGTAAGAGGAACGTTGTAATCGTTGCAGTTAGGTGGTATCTTCTCTTCAGCGAAGTGGAAGGAGTGGGTCAAGGCACATTGGCCTATTCTCAGGCGTGCGACGGTCACCTCTTACTTTCTATCGCTCCTGACGGATGAGGGTACCTCACGCTAGCGTCTCGGGCTTCAGATCACGCAAAAGTCATGTGGCTGAAAAATAAAAGTTTAAAAATCCTAAATGGTTTCGATAAAAACAAAGTGCCTTCATTGAGCATTCCTTTTGCCGACCCATTTCCCCATGGATACGTAATTAAAATGCTCCCGGCATCCCCTGCCACACGTTAGCGTCGCGGGGGAAAGGATGCTGTATCGGTAAACTAATAATCAAATTGTCCAGCGCGCACTCGTCCGGTCGCCTCTGGCACCGCGATCTTTAAGCCTCGCCCTTCGAATAAAATGAAAGTGGTGTCTCCCCCCCACACCCCCCACGTCTCCCAGGCGTGGTCGACGGTATTCATATCAAACGATCCAACCCCAGCAATAGAAAGGCCCAGCGCCAAGGCACGCTCATGAAAAATGTCATGCAGGGAGAGGAGGAGTGCAGATTTCGGGTTCAGATATCTCACATGACGTCATAAATCACGAAGGAACGACCCTGACCGCATCCTCATCGCCCTTTCCACTTGATTTCTCATGAAAAATGGATGCATAAAACTTGGCCAGATAAATAGAGGGGGTGGCGACGCCGACATATGGGGTCTTTCAGATAATCACAGGGCATCAGGGTCTTTCGTTTTAGCATTAATCCTGTGGAAACGCGAGTTAGAAAGAAATTCAAAGTTTACCGTACTCCTTAAAGATAGGTAGCGAGTGAGCTAGTCGATTGATTACCTGCATGGTAATTTTTGTGAAAATAATTCAGAGAAACCGGTGAAAGTGTACATATTCAAAAACAGTGTTCGTCGTCACGGTTATTATAACAGAACTAGCGATAGTTATCAGGATTAACTCTGTGAAATTCTTTCATCTTGAATTTAAAAATTAAAATTTTCGAAATTGCAGTATATTTTTAATTTTTAAATTCAAGATAAGAGAACTAATTAACCTTTCGAATGGAATATTTACTGACGTCGTTATTTTTTTGGTATTCGATTTACTATGAATTCTCTCCTCGTAAAAAATGATTAATAAAAAAAATATTTTCAGTGATATTTCAACTTCAACCAATGAGAAATTTCAACAATCCAGAGTTGAATGATTAATATTATTTTCACGTATTATTAAACATTTCTTTTCTCCAAATGAGTAGTTGATAAAAAGGTTAACGGGCGATTTGTTGAATTTTTATGACTCCTTGTAACACGAACGGAACCAACTTCATTCTTAACTGTTTCACATAAATTTTACATGTCCGTCGCAAAACGAATGATATCGCACTTAATCAAAAATCAGACGACGATCTTTGTCGCCATCGTACAAAATATTGTCAAAAATTCCTCGCAGTAATCTTCGTTCGATTTTTTTTGTTTATAGGGTGCTTCGACAGCTATGGTCATTTCGCATCTCTTCAATTCATAGAAAAACCCATCTGGACAAACACAACATCCATGCCCTGGGCCAGATTCGAATCTGCGACCTTTGGGCTAGCTGGCGAGAACGCTATCCACCAGGCTAACCCGGTCGGCCATTCGATTTTCCTCAGTAAAATATAAAAATTAATCCTTCCCTTTTGTCTCATCAACATTTTTCTCGATATACAATGATAATAGTAGCTCATAATATTTAAACATAGCCAAGATAGAAAAAATTGTCAAGAAGAATGTTATTGTATGCTAGTAAATTCTGAAAGGATATAAACCAATATATATCCACCATATCTTATGGATAACTTCCACCATATCACGCCAGCAAATATTACTGATGTTAATATATATCCAAATGGGAAGCATTTTTAGCGGTTCGTCCAAGAGCTCCTCATAAAATGTTAAGAGTTAAATTACTATTAAAATGACTCGGCGTAATCTGTGTCATTATAAAAAATAGATTTCGGACATCAAGTGCATAATTTCGTCCTTAATTCGTAGTCTTAATACATTTTTATGTTCTGAGGCACGAGGGAATGAACGAGTATTTGCTTTGCTGATTTTAGTTCGGGAATAAAATAATGGTAGTAGCCATACGAAAAGGATGACTTAATTGGATGGGCGCTTACTAATATTAACGAGAAAAATGTTCACATTAGGTCACACTTAAAAATTTTTGTATTTCATTTTTCGAGCAGTGTATGATAATTAATGAATTAGATACGATTGAAAGAATATCTGAATTATTTTTGAACAGCCGCTTCGAGGAGTAATTGTAGCGGCTCTATTGGAGAAACTTGGGCAAGAGGCCCCTTCAATTAAGAAGGTAGATGAGCCATTTTATTTTAACGGGGAGCTCTCTAGTTAACTCATGACACCCATGGAATAATTATGGCTATTAACTATAATTTTTTAATCTGAAATTCTGGTAAAATAAGTAAACAAGGTTCTTCCATATCATATACTTACCTATGTATTTTTCTCTCCTGTTCTCGATCACTAATTTGATCGCCCATGCAAGAGGGGTTAAAATTGAGTTAGGGTACAGTGTGATCTATTCTTTCAACTGTGACACGTATACGAACGACTAAATAGTTAAAACTTAATGCAATAATTCAAAATCGAAGGGACCAGCGGGATATTCAGTGCAGGTTGATGCGCTGATTGGAAAATTGGAGGATAGCTGGATGGAATGAAAGTTGTTGTTTCCGGCGTAACTTTGTGGAATTTGCTCAGCATATAGAAGCGAAGAAAACACTTTGTAATCACACAGAAAAGATTTTTATCTTCAACACGACGTAGGTCTCGACGTTGCGGGTATGTCATCTGATGATGAAACTACCTGATGATTACGTTCAACTTCGAAACTTTGACCGTGTTGAAAATAAAAATCTTTTCTGTGGAATTACCAAGTGTTTTCTTCGCATCGATATGGATGGAATGGATTGGATATTGCGTCGAACATATCGGAAGCAGCGGCGGAAGTGGCGGCAGAGGAAATTGAGAAGTGTAAATCAATCAATGTTTCCAGCTATTGAGAATCATTCCGTTTCCGGTGATAGCCACTCCCCATAACCCAGTGATCCTTTCGGCTCATCCCCCCCGACCGCCCTAAGCTCCCTAACTGGTCGGCATCGGGGAAGTGGGAAATCCCTACGCCTCGACAAACAAATTTCTACCCACCATGTTTGCGAAAGCTCTCCCATTGTCGGCACCTTCCCATTTCCTCGGATACTGTGGAAGCAATGCCATTACTTCCACTACTCCCAGCTCAGTGGTCCATGAGTCAATAGAAAAATCTGTCGTGTTGCCGCCGTCAAGCCCGCACTGACGTTGCCTTTTCTCCTGGGCATTCGGTAACCCAACTAAGGTATTAATCCGAAAGCGTATTTCTTGGCCCTCTGTCATGTATGAATCTGCTGATTGATCAATTCAATGAAAACATCTTTTAAAGTTTTCAACATATAACTGTGGGCAACAGATTTTATATTAACACATATTTTTACATTCTATATAGGTTAGTTCATCGAATATAATTATTTCAAAAGCAAACGCCACAGGTTTTTTTGATATTGAACTAAATATATATGGTTTTCAATATATTAACCTCTTTGAAGGGTAAATAATTAATCTTTTGGATGATAATATGCTTTGTCAACACAGTGAATTTAGCATGCGGTCTCTTCCACTCCGGCTAGAAGCGACCCAGTTCATAGACCATCTCAGCATTCGACTGGTCATAGTCTTTCGCTAGAATATGCCATTTTTTCTTTTAATATCTACATTCACCATATTATTTTTCCCGCCAATCATTTCATAAATCATGTTCATAAAATCGTATTTTACGTTTGCATGATCCCTCTACAAATTGGTGACTTACAGACCACAGTTATCGAGCCAAAGTTTGGTTTGTTAGGTGAGGTGGGACGCCTACAGCGTTTGAAGTTCGCTCATCGAGTGTAGCGGGCCTACCCATTTACATGTACCAGATGGAGTTTCCCAGAAAGATCTGGTATCCATAAAATCATTCAGATAGGGTTTATCCGGAAAGGTTTCAGGGGGCGCTGTCCGGATTTGATCCAGGGCTCGCCGCTCCGTAGCGGAGCGCTGTATCTATTGTACTTCGGCCGAAATGTCATTAGAAGAAATGTTTTCACTTAACTTCTACGCCACACAGCTGGCGCCTTTGCGCCAGCGATGCACTCATTATCCAGCGACCTCGAATTAAAATTCAGTTTGCTAATAATTAATAATTACTGGGTCTAATGTGCCCATTCGGATATTCTATATTTCGAAGAGTTTTCCTCTAAATTAAAAATGACCTAGTTGTTGATGTGCCCAAAAAACAACATACCCGTTTTCCTCTAAACATTTTGAAATAATCCTTTTTGAAAAAAGTGAGTCACGGAATAAATACTAGCAACATTTTCTGTAGAAACTTCGCATGATTTAACAATCCACGAGAAGAGAAGAAAAACCGCTAGGCATTAAACATATTGGTACAAGGGTAGTACTTAATTGTTACTTATCGCTTAGTGAATATATTATAGCCGTTTTTCCCCATCTCTCAATTAAGTATATTATTATTATTATTTAAAAAACAAATGCAAGTAGACACAAGGTCCGGTGGCATGTTACATTACACATTCAAGTATCATTTACATTACCAATCACATCATTAATTGAATAAAATACCAATCACATTATCAAACATATGTTTAAGGGCCTACAATTCATGCGACTTGAGAAACAATATTGACGCCGAGGAAAACAATTTCACTGGAAAATCTCGATCTTTCGGTGGGTTGGATTAACAATTACGGCTTCCGAGAGTTACTCTAGGTGCCGAATGCGCATTTCTTGCGTAATTTTTGGCTCTTTTTTGTACTGCACTGTCGTGAGGTGTTTTTATCAGGATTTTAACATAAGATATAATATCTAAATAGCTAACTTCACCTTATTTTCGAACTTCAAGAGTAAAATACTGACTAATATAACCTTATTTTTCGTTGAACTAATCCTAACCATGATGATGAACTAAAGTATAACTATGTAATTAGAATCTTCAAATAAATTATGAGAGTCTACTTAAAAAGAGTTAGGTTTTAATGTTCCTATTCATCTGCGGTTACAACGTTTGAAAATTAGTATAGATTTTAAGGATAAATCTGAGGTACTTCCAGCGCACCTGAAGAACGAATCTTATAAAAAAATTAAGGTTATCAATGGAATCACTATAATGAAACATGTTTTCAACTCCCCTGAATGCTAAAATGCAACTAAACAACTTTGCAGATTTCAATGGCTGGATTCTTTGTCTCCATAAACGTAGCATGAACTACTCACCTTTAGCTGTTTAGCCCAAGAGAATTATTACTTCGATACATAACGTATGCCCGTGAGTTGTAAGAACGGGGCTACGCTGATAGGCATACTATTGCGGAGTACTTCTTTTAAATTAAATATACCTAATAAATCCAAGCTAACAACTTCTCGATGATGCATCCTTCATGAATCATCACCCACAGACCGTGACCATAAAAATGAGGTTGAGAATCGAGAAAAGTGACAATTATCGTATCTAAAATCATACCCTTGCTTTCCATTTATTATGGTCATGTTACCCTACCTTAATAACTCAATGGAATATGTTTTATCACGGTAAAGATGGGTACCAAGGCTATTAAATTAAGGATCACCGAAGTATTACATAATAATCAGAAAAACAGTATTTCAAGAAGAAATAACTCAAAAAGCAAAAACGTCGTGTAACTATGAAATAATGCAATCATAATAAACAATGAAATTCCAGGTGCTTAATTACCAAATAGATGTTTCATTATATTAAAATCAAGTCTGGAATATCTGAATAACTTTGGAATCAAGTCTGGAATAAATATCTGGAAAACTATTTACTAAACTTTTACGTCCACTCAAAATTCTATAGTATTGGAATAACTTAGTTAAGCAATTAACTAATTGTTTCCAAAAGCAAAACATTGAAAATACTCAATTACTACAATCGTATTTACAGGTTACTCTCAAATGTTATCCCATCAAGTTCATAGGAAATTTCCTCATTTAGTACAGAAAGAAGCCTTATATGATCAAAAGTGATAGACAACAATCGGGCTATATGAAAATAGAAAGTCTTCCTTCAGATGCGTTGTGAGGAGATTTCGATGTATTGAGAGCTATAAAATATACTTCAAATATCCATCAGGGTTGATAAGTGATTGCATTAGGGGTTGTGTTAACTCATCACACTGTACATACAACTATCACCACTTTACACACAACTCGGAAGAAAACTAAAGGCATTTTCGTTTCTTTTTATGGGTGGCTTAGTCATGACATTACTAGTATATTATTCGTACAAGTCAGAAACTATTGGCATATGTAAATTTAAAATATTAAACGCTAACTAGCAATATAGATATTTTATCTGATATTAGAGCATTTCCATACAATAATTTTCAGTAAGCTAAATGTAAAATAACTCATGTGTCATTCCCATTTGGTCTACAAATGATCGTAACACTCAGTTACTTATCCATGTTAGGAATAAATATATTTTGTACTTTTCCACAGATTTTATTTTTATTTACGACGCGTTTCGCCGTCACTACGGCGTCATCAGGTACACCGATGTACCTGATGATCCAATGATCTGAAGATGCCGTAGTGAGGGCGAAACGCGTCATAAATAAAAATAAAATCTGTGGAAAAGTACAAAGTATATTTATTCCTAACATAGATATATACAACTTCCACGAGTTGAAGCCTGATACCGCATATTATACTCAGTTACTTGTTGATTCGCCACTTGAATTAGTCCAGGAAAAGATTTCCTAATGTACTTCGTGACTTACAAACTCTCAGATATAATCTATAACAACACCCTAATATTTGTTTATCTCTACCATTATATAATCTGGAAAATAAGTGTAAACACGTGAGACTAGAAAATGAGTTAGGGAAAATATCTAATAATTCCGAAATTACTGCATATTCATTTCATATTGATTAGATATATTATTCTAAGATCCTGGTGCTTACAGAGTTTTTGATGTCGCGGTGAAGAGTACGGGAAGTCGTCAAGGTAGTCATGAAACTCAGAGATGACAGAAGTTTAGTCTAAATCACGATGTCGAGACATGTGGTGTAAAAAATTCAAGTGATGGGAAATAATTGTTTGAAACAAACTCCCGAAGAGATTCGTAAATTAGGCGAACGACTCTCAGCGTTGCATTACGACAATTGCTAAACATATAAACCCAAAAACGAATTTTTCCCGACCAGTGAAATATTCACCGAGCGTAAGAATCGACACGCTCCTTCCTCAGAGTTCGGGGGGGATGGTCTCCTGCCGTAACGAAGGGACTTCTCCACCCACGATCCCGACTCCTCACACCAAAGACCACCACGCCCCCGAGCACGGCCACACGCGTTCCACCCCCGCGCGTGTCGGGCACGACCGCCTTGACCCACCCGGAATGAGAAGCGCTGAGCGTCCCTCCGATCTTAGTCGCTTCCCTCGCCTCGGGCCTCATCGCCGCCGATGCCGCTGCGGCCGCTGCAGCCGCCGCAGCCGCCGCCGGCCTGCAGAGCGACGCGGG
>WURS02076205.1:0-10307 GCA_011762765.2 Rhinocypha anisoptera | reverse complement strand
CCGCATGTTGTGGATGATGTTCTACTATTTTATTTTATTTTGTATGCGGGTTGCTTCATTCTGAGCGCAATGTGTGTATTTCTTAACATTTTCATTTGGGTGCGAATGTGAATGTTTGGTGGTGTCTCACCCCCCCTTGCCGCACGCCCCTTGCGGCGGTTTGCGGGGTAATGCTTAGAAGTAGAAGCATGAGGATAAAATAAACAATAAAATAACAACAATAAAATTTGCAATTAGCGTATTAGGGACTCTTTTTGTTATCGGTCGTATAGGGATGTGAGGGGGCGACAGGTCGGCACGTTTCGTGCTGGAGGAAAGCGAGAACGTCGCCAGGGAACGGTTTCATTAGAGAGGACAGGCGGATGAAAAGTGAACGTTGTTTAATCAGCGACAATCCGGGAGCAGGAAGGTGGAGTAATGAGTGCGTGTGGTTGGCCCGTTAGGGCACTCTGAAATTGATGAGGGAAAGTCAGTCCGGCGCAGCCAGTAGTGGAGTTAAGAAAACCTCTGCATGAATTTTAAATCAAACTTGATTAATTCGTTGGGAAGTTTGCGGATGGGGAGTGAGGACATTATGGCACATGTTGACATTTTCCCAAAGGAGAGGGACTCTCGGCATCTCAACATTTTGGGCGAAGAAAGTTTATAACTGTTTAGGGTAGAAACATTGTTTGCGACAGACATTGACCATATGGGGGGGGGGGGCGGTGAGTAATGAGTGGAATTGGTTTCTCTGCAGTGATTAACTCCCCAATCCCAAACGCGTTAATAATGTAGATTTAGTGTTCCAGCATACACATGGATGTGTTTGGCTACCGTTCCTATTCGCCTCACCTAAAACCTTCTAATTACTTTTAGTTCCCAAAAGTATAGTTACACGACAAAATTACGGTATTAATAGGGGAAATCCCTTTGAAATCCACGACGCGCTGACGAACGGCAAAATAAATGCGTCGTCAAAGGACGACTTCCACATTGGCTGTGAAAATGAGTGGGAAGAAAGTATGTATGTCGAAGGCGGAATAATGAATTGTAGTATCTTCCTCGGTAATAGTTTATTATGACAGTAAGCATGGAGTTTAATACGTTAGTTTTACTGCCACGTATTACCCTGAGAGCCGCAGTAAGGGTGTGTGGCAGGGGGTGAGCCACCACCAAACATTCATTCGCATAAAGAATGCAAATTTAAATTTTTATGTTAGGAGAAATATCACACTCAAAATGAAGCCACTCGCATGCAAAACAAAATAGCGGAACATCATTCACAACATGCGGGACAATGTTAGACTTCTCGCTACAAAACATGCATGAAAACAACTACAAATTCCGTCGCAATATGCAAGGTCCAACCGGGAGCTCCTCCCCTTCTAAATTATCAACGTATTTTCACGCATGTCTAACTCCCTCACCAGTGGGGACAATGAGGTGGTTTCGCGACCTTAATTGGGCTGGGGGACAAAGGGCTCCCTCTCGCGGGAGGGTGGTAAGGGGATGGAGATTGAGTGAGGGAGAGGGAGATAAAGGGGGTCAGGCATTGAGTTTCAGAGGAATCAACGAAGCAGAGTAGGGTTTTAAATGGACCCGGTAAATTGTTCACTCGACCTTCTTCTTCAAGAGGTTTACCAATTATTCTAAAATTCAAGACTTTCTAAAAAAACCGGTAAAACATTTACCGTTTAAACAATAATAATGTACAACACTCTGGAGTCAGTCTGACGTGCCAATTCCTTTCCCCCGCCGCTTTAGTTGTGAAGCAGTATTTTTTCTTTCACCATCCTCAACGTCTCATTATATTTACTATCTATAATAATAAAAATACATCTTTGTTGTGAGAATATTGGGGCAGACATTCCCTTCTTCTTCTTAATCCCTGGTAAAAATTTCAATTTGTATACAATAAATAAGTACCAAATTGTTTTCCATCATAATTGGCATAAATATTAACTGTGCTAAATTGAATAAATATAGAAGTGAGTAAATTGTACATGCTTGATTGATGTGTTCCATACATCAATTTTCCCCGTCTCTTTTGGGTATGTTACAGAAACACCTCTTTCTTCGTCATGGTTCCTGATCTCTCTCTATAAATTTTTTTTGATAATCTCCGCCCATTTATATTTTATCTCAATTCTTCTCCACGCCCATTTGGATTTTATAAATGGTCCGACAGTGTTTGAATTATTAGAATTTCTTGGGTGTCAACCTCATTCCAGTCGACGCACGCTAAATACCACAGTCACGTTGCAGGTAATGTGTTCCACCAGACGCATCTCAGTCGGGGGTGTCGTCGTATGTTTACATTCGGCGTGTTTGCCAAGCTCAAACTGACAGACCTCTTCTCCCTCGTTGCAGGAGCTGACCCGTGAACAATTCGGAGGCTCACCTCGAAGTGCTGCTGCTGCTTCTTCACAAGTAAGTCTCCTTCCATCCAATTCTTCCAGTGGTCATCCCCCCCCGAGCGTCTGTGGACGTTTGAGAGGTGAGGAATTCAGTTAATCCTCCTTCTCGATGTTCCTTTCTATCATACGATAGCCATCATGCAGTGGCACCTTTTTATTTCCTCTCGAAGATGTGGTTTCAAACAAGCAGTTTCGTACATCTTCAAGTCTTAGTAAAAAAACCCACTTGGACAAACACAACACCCATGCCCTGAGCGGAATTCGAACCCGCGACCTATCTGTTAACCGGCGAAGCACGATTTCCCCAGGCTAACCCGGTCGGCTTTCCCTTAAACGATAACATTGGTAAGTTACAATTGTTTCTTATAAGGTAAGACTGTAGTTAAGAAGTATGAAGTATAATTCCGCGGCATGTTCTCAGTTGAAGTAGACATGTGGTGATGGAGTCATTGATGCGTCGAAAGTGAATCCACGATGAAAGTGCACTGGCGGTGAATTTCAATCGGTGTCACACCAAGAATGATTACACCCTGGTCATGTAATGAAAACGTCGCCATTTTAAGTATCGAAAACAGTTCTCATTCTCGCGGCGGCCGCTAGAGGTTCTAGCTGTCGTACACTGCTGCCATCTCTGTCACGCATTGACAAAGGGTGCCCGCTCAATATAAAACAAACCGCGTGTTTCTATCTGTTTCCTGTTCGGAGAAAAAAATTGGAGGCCTTACAACTTTAATGCACCTTGTACTAGTGGGTGTAATATTTCATTTTCCCCATTAATTCTTCCGAGTAAAGGCGCCCGCTAAAGCCCACCACTGGGAGCCATTGTTTTACCGATTCATCTGTGAACCCAGCCCATCTGTCTCAGCACCAATCTGAGAAAACATTGTGTTCCGTAAGCTCTACTCACTTTGTTCCGTTGACATTGCTGGAGCGCGTGTTCCTTGCGATTATCTTTAAGCTTGGCGATTGTCTCACCGCTGACTGGAGATGTTTGTTTTATCGTTAAGCTCTCGACACCGCTTGCTCTCCGGATTTCTAATTCATCCGAACTAGTTGAAACAGACCTCTTATACTCCACGAGCGAAATATATAGCAGTTATTTTTTCCCTACTGACTTCATTAGAAAAAAATCACCAGTGAAGTTGCACAGATTCCGCCGGAGACGAGTTCCAGGAATGCATCCCTCGACTCGAAAAGAGTACTGAATCCTGTGAAAGGTCTCAGAAGTGGCGGAAATCTCCGAAGACTGCTTGAATGATTTTTTATTTGAATTCAGGGTGACTGGAGTGGTCACCGACGGATTGTGGGAGACCGACCGTCTTTACTCACGACTGACTCTTACGCATAGAAAAACTTACCTTTAAAAAAAATGTTCACTCACAATCGGGAAAAATTTCGTTCTTCCTACCCCCCGTCCGTCTCTCGTCCCGTCTGTTTAAATTTGAAATGCGGATGCGAGGGAATGTTGTTGTTGCATTAAACTATTTGAATTTGCATTTCTACCTAAATATGATGTGTAACGTCTGGCCTATTGTTGTGATGTTGTGTACTGGCCATTTGTTTCATAGTTGTTGACGTGGAGTAGAATTTTGGATGGTTGATTGTTGGAAGGTTTTTGTTTGGTGTTTGTGTAATGGGAATACCGGGGACTGTGGAGTGTGAAGTGACAAACGTGAGAATAAAGATGTGAATTTGGAAGTTTGCGGCGTTTTTTTGGTTTGCTCCCGACGAGGAGAATGGTACAAATAATTCCGACGTTACAGATGGAATATTTTTCACATGTTGCTCTGCAGCACAATGTTGTTAAATTGGTGTCCACTTCCCCCATTCGAATTTATTTTGAATCTCCCTAAAATAATTTCGTCACACTTTTTCGAATTTCGGGCGGATTCCACCGAGTCCATGTGAATTGTAATCGGATGTGTTATTTTTACGACGCAATGTAAATCTCTGAATGAATCGCCGTGAGAGTTGTACGGCACACATTTATCCGAAGCATCCGAAAAACAAGATTAGAATTAGGTGCTCGCTTGTCCCGGATCAGTCCGGCGGATGAGAGTCGGAGGGACAACAAGCAAGCACTCAAACGCCCCCTGATTGCCCTCTCTGACCGCCTTTAATCCCTGCTTCATTTGTGATGGCGCAAGTGGCTCCTCCCATCGGTAAATCAGGTTAGTTTTCCTCGCCGTGCGCCACTATTAAAGGGACGCTATGGGATGCCTCTGCTTCCCACAACTCGGCAGAACTTCCACGCGTCCCCCCCTCACAACTCTTCCCACACCGTCTCCTCTCCCAACCGGAGACATTAATTGTATTATTTGCCCACATTTCCAGAATACAAGGAGAAGTTTTGACAACAAAATTTCAGTGGGGAGGGGGTACTAGGTGTTTTTTGCTCAATGTTTTTTTTTCCTCATAAGTGAAGCCACCTTAAGGAGTTTATATCACGTCAAATGAAGACGGCTAATACCTCATCCATCGGAACGTCATATTCCTAACTTTACATTTTTCATAAAATTTCAATGGAGTATTTGACCTTGACTTTTGTAAATAAAGCTGATCCATGAACTGATCGAAGGTTCCTGTATTTCGGAAGTTCTTTAAAGGTTGTCATTTCATATATCGTATGCAGATATTATGAACCACGTCCCTTTAACCTAGCTCAGTCTGGCGTACGACTTTTTCTTTTCCTTCCTATTAAAAAAATGTCCTACACTTTTTCACGAATTGCGAATTGGCTTTTTGCTCCTTTCACCTTCTCACTTAACGCACAACAGCACCTTCCGATAGAATGCGACGTCATACATTTCCAACATATTTTCATTTCACTTTTCTAACCTTTCCTCTAGGGATCCCCCACCCAAAAATTTCCTTCCTTCATCTTCCTCATCCCTAAATACTGATTGTTCGTCTCCACCTCTTTTTCCTTTCTCTTTCCTCGCTTCCTCCCCGTTATTCCGCATCCCGTCTAAGCTAACAAGAGTTCCTCGTTTTTTTGAGAGCCTGTACGTGTCCTGTCTCGTATACAAAGCGGTCTTTTCTCGCTTATACGAGACGGAGGAACGACTCCGTCATGCCACACCAAAGTCTTCTCTTATCCTCTCCGAGACTCTTCACTCTGAGAGTGAATGCCAATGATTTTCGCCACTCCTTTTGCGAGTGCATCCTGCCCGCTTCCCCTCTCGCCGCCCCCTCCTCCCGAAGAGCCCCGCGCTTGATTGAGGCGTTGAGTGGTGACCGGAGCGGAATCGAGTCGACGCCGATGACTCAAATTGGATTGTTTGCGCACGGAGTATGCAGCTAATGAGCCATATCCAAAAAAAGCGTCACACTATATATATATATATAAAATATGAAACTATTTTTTCGATTCATCTCCAGTATTGAGTTCATTTCCTCACTGCCGTTAACCTCTTTCTCAGAGAAATATCCCTCTGCCTCCCTTTTTTTTTAAAAGGTCGATTTGATTTCAATTATGTCTTCCTTGATCTCCAATGCTTGTGCACGAATTACTCTACGCCACGCCATGAGCTCACTTATTGGAGTAGATAAATAAAATTCTGGACCAAACCTAAAGAGGGCTAGTCATGACCTTTCGCTCAATTGGAAAGGGTTTAAGGCATTCCAGACAAAGGAATGTTCAGTTCCATGTAACTGGGATACATCATGTGATTAGCACATTAACAGTGACAGATTACTTTGGAGAATTGACCTGAGAGCTGAATTAAATTTCATATAACCTCGATTAGTGTTGATATCTTAGATTATTTGGGCGATGCCTCTCGTGACTTTCTGGTTGGAAATATCAACTTTTCGGGTTTATGGATATCTGGGAATTACGCAGTTCAATGATGATGCCGTTTCACGCATTAAGGTCAGGAGATAACATCCAAGCCACCTTCTAAGGAGAAAGATCGATAGGTAACTGTAAAGGGAAATAATATGGAGTTTCTTTTTTATAACTACCATTAGAATAAAGCAAAATAACTCTTTAGCTGAAGAAAGGAACAGCCGTAACAATTTTGCTTACTGATTTTTACATTTCCTAACAAGGAATCTTCGATGTTTAAAAAAAACCATTTTTTGTCCCTAGATGACGTCCGATGCATATGAATTACACGTTTTAATTTGCAAATGCATGTGAATTTACATTTTAAACATGTATGACACACTTTTATCATTGGCTATAATATCTCATGCCCCTCAAAACTAAATATGCTCACCTGTAAGGTTAGCCAATGTACTAATTATATAGGAACTAATTAAGGATTTATTGGCTATGAGTTTAAATAATGACAAATCGATCAAACTCAGTTGCACCTTCTAATTATTATAGGTAACTAACCTACCAAATTTAAAAACAATTCAGACGATCTTTCGAAAGATATAGAAGTTTGAAATTAACATGCACTCTAATGGGAAATGGCTGATTGGATGTGAGTCTACAACTTTAAGGGGAAATTAAACATATAACTAATAATGTCAAACCATTGGAAATTTAAGTGTAGTAAATAATTGTGTTATCACTTTATATCACCGATTAAAACAGTCATTCAGAGAATAGTGCTTGCAATATTTATAATAAATTGCAGCTACTCCAAGCTTTTCTTCAATTTCAAAGCATACACGTGGCAACTTCGCACTCATTTCGACTCTGTCATATCCTTTGTTGATATTCATTCTTAGTCCTTTCCCAAAGTAATGCTTGTCACTTGAAATTTATTTCAAATTAATAATAAGTACAATATATTTTATTGCTTTTAGCTAAAGCGGCGAATTTTTATTTCCATTCGAAAAAACTGACGAGTTAGCGTACACCTTCATAGTTCAGTGCTGACAACTTAGGAATATATGCGATGTTGCCACAATGTATGGCATGATAAATAAGTTTGTTTTTTTCATTTATGATCATAAAATAAGTAATTTTAACAAGAAAACTGTTTCCGATAAACATCAGTTAGTTTCAAGAAAGAATCACAAAAAACAGATAAATATTCGAGCTGTACAATTTTAGATATTTCAAGTGCATAGGTTGGTCACGGAAGTCAAAAGTAGGTCCATTGAACTTAGAATTGGTGTAAATATTGAATCCATCTGCCTAAAAAATTCATTACGTACTAATAACAACCAACCAAAATCAATTTGATTCAGATGCTCTTCGTCAATATAGCAAGAAGCCCGATAATCGCTTGGTGTCGAATCAGTATCTTTTGACAAACATTGTATAGCCAATACATCCTTAGTGAGTTATAATGAAAACTGATGGAACTTTAATAATCTTTTTCTGTATTTTTTTCATTTGTAGGTTTTGTCTGATACTATTTAAGGTATAACTAATAAAATTATATAAATGATTTGTATAATTATTTATATAATATAATATTATTTTATATACTATATATAATTTTTTCTATAATTAATTATATACAATTTTATTATATAATATTTAATACTTATTATTACCTGAAAAATTTCAACAGGCTTCTTTCTTTTTTACCTTGCTTAAAGGTTTCATTTCCGTCCTTGAAGTCCCATTCATTTCATTACAACCTTAGTGGTTTTAGTAGGAATTCCTAGGCACTTCTACTTTTTTGCCACAACTCCATTATCGGCATTTTTTTATTACAGGATCACTTTTTTAATTTTAAAACATTTTGACGGACCATAAAGTTTGTCTCACTGTTGTTTATACTGTAAATCTATGTTTTTATTCTTTGACAAGGGGTTAGGCGGAAGCCAGGGAGCGTTCAGAATGAATCTAAGGCTCAATACGGACATGAATTACATTAGAGCCGCGGAACGGGGGTTTTTGATTCACACCAACAGGAGGTCATGCAAGGGTAACAACCACCAAAGGCCTAATGCACGGTCGCATTATGGCCCAGTAAATGGCCCGGCGTGAAAAAAAAACAAAGAGGTCTAACGACATGCGAAAGAAACCCTCTGCTTAATCCCCGCCCACTCTTTTATATTCGAATATGCGGTTCCCCATTCTTCGTCTTCCCGGCTCCACTCCACATATTCCTGGACCACATCGATCCGACGACGGTCTTGGGGTGTTAGCGGTGGCGGATAATAATTTCATGATTTCTCGCTGCCTTCCCCTTTCTCGCACTTACCGCGCCCTCCAACCCTCAACCGCCTCACCCCATCCGCAATTCCATCCTCTCTATCATCCCCAACAACCACCCCTCCCCTTTCCCCTTCCAATTATGACTTCCACCTCTTCTCTCCCTTTCTCTCTATCCCCCCTCACATCCTCTCCCTGTTACCCTTCTAAAATCCTTTCTCCCCTTCTTCCTCACCCTTAATTGGAGTGCACCCTGGAAGGGGGCATGAACCTCTATCCGTATCACTTTCTGTATGTATGTGTATATATATAACTCAGACGAGGAGCAAACAAGAACACACTTATACACTTTCATACACAGAAACAAATAAAAAGAAAGACTCACATAACGGTGAAATATTTTGGGGCTTTCTTGCCCCTTCGTCAGTCTGAGAGAACTCAGACAGTTTTATATATATATATATATATATATAAAAGTAAATATATATACGCACACACTTAAACACATACACACATAGAAATAAACATTTAAAAGACTAGCATATTAAGAAATATTTCGGGGCTTGCTTATACCTTCGTCGGTCTGAGAGAACTCATACTGCATCTGTATAAGTGTGTGCCTGTGTTCGTGTTTGCTGTTCGACTGAGTTTTCCTGAAGTGCATATATATATATATATATATACACACACGAGTCACAAATAGAAAAGAAGCCAAGTTTGGCATCTCTTGCCCCTCGGGCGAAAAAGATGGGTGGTCATCTCACCAAAATATTGCGCCCTTGACAAAACTTAAAACTTCATATTGCGCATTAGTTTATGTAACTTCCATTTTGATCGATAAATAAATACAAAAAGTAAACATATTCGCACGTAAAACGACTCTATTGCTTTTGTGTAATTTCAATTGCTTACTTTAACGAAGGTGGTACTTACCTCTGACGAAGGTGGTAGAGCCACCGAAAATCCAGGCTTGATTCAGGCAGGATTTAGTTTTTTTTTGTCTTCGTATGTGTACTCGTTTTAATAGAGATTTCCGTGTAATATACATCTAAGTAAACCAGCCAACTGATAGAAACACAGGAGAATAAGGAAAGGGAGAGTAACCCATAAAAGGTGGTGAGGAATATAGCAATACACTGATTCCAAAAGGAAAAACTTTTAAGTCGTAATATTACGATTAAAGCTAGGAATTCTTAGTTTTACCCGCCGAAGTACCAGGGTTTGTTAGCAAGTGGTTATTAAAATCATACACTGATAAGTGCAAACTGATGACTCAGTTTAGTAACCTTTAGTAGTTTTTTAATGCAATCTCTTTCATCGGATGGCCGAAAACCTTTTATCCCTGCAGTCAAGATGAATCTTTGTAACAATATTCTATATAATGAATTTTTGTTCCACATTTTTTTACGAATTTCTGTTACGATTTAATCAACCGACCAAAGGTCTATTTCCAATTCATTAGGTTACCTTTTGTGTAGCTGAAACACCCCAATGTTTTGAAGAGTTGGGTATACATTCGAAGCTGAATAGGATAAATACCAAAAGTATCACAATCCTTAAAACTTATGGAATCGTAGATGCTCTGGCCACATATTTATTTTTGGCATTGAGATAATATTACTTATATGTTGGGTGTTAATGTGCACTATATGTTCGATGATTATTTCAGTGTGATGTTTATTTACTTGCTTTGTTGTGGTTGCTAAGTGAACAAACAAACCGAAGTTGTCGAGTTGGTGTTAAGCTTTGACGAAGGAGAGAGAGCTTGATTGCAGTTTGAGATGCTGTAACTGAAAAACTACTAGAGCTAGATAAATAAAAATTGGAAATCTCAAATT
>WURS02076194.1:0-10307 GCA_011762765.2 Rhinocypha anisoptera | reverse complement strand
CCATACTCGTGTCTCTCTGCCCTCCTTCTCCTCCTCTTTAACTCGAAACGCTGCCACGTAGAAGTGGGATTGCGGCCGCGGGAGAAGGAGGACCGAATCTGGGTGCCCCCCGCCCGCGGGGAGGGCCATCGTTGTTAACGACGTCGGGACACAATGGTGCAGGGGTGCGGGGGAGAGTGGAAGTGTACTCCGCGCGTCGTCCTTGTTGCTATCATCATTATTATTCTTTTAAGCATCTTTTCACCCCACCAAAACAAAAGAAAACACACCCCCTTCCCCTACATCCCCCCTCACCGTTTCGGCTCCGCGCGTCGAGGTCGGGCGGACGGATGTTGGGGCTCGTCCTTCGGCGGTTTAATCCCCCAGGCGGACGGACACGTCCCGCCTTCCGCGGCGATTCGCGGAGGACGAAAAATATCCGCCGTTTCTCAACAAAATACCCTTGCGAGAGACCACGATCACACTATCTTGAGCGGGAGAGGGGGGGTTTTAAAGGTCGTGGCACAATTGACGGGAAACGATGACGTGAAAGCTTAAGACGAGAGCTTTCACCCAGCGGACACAATAGCCGTTTAACACTCCCCAGAATAAGTTGAGGCGCATGCGCAGACGGGATTTGAAGCATGAAAATAGCACCTGAGTCTCGTGAAACACTTGGAAGTAATAAAATTTATTTGTGCTCGGGCTTCGTCAGGGTACTTAGTTATATTTGGTAATATAACACTTAATATGCGTAAATGATGTTATACGATATACATTTGCCTTTCTCGTTTTGCAATGATTCACTAATCAGTGCATATGTATCTCTGTAGGTGGCTCCCGTATCGCTCGGAAAAATGATTGGCTCCCCTTGCACGTGAGATGTTTAGAGATGAAAGTTGTGCTATACGCTTGCAGTATACGCTTGTTGTGACCGCTACCTATACTTAAAGCGTAGTTATGCTTACAGAATTTTGCGAACACGTTTATCGTGTCTCAGCCGTAAAGTTGGCCATCACCTCACGTGTGCGTATATACGTTCATAGTGGTTATGCCCGTGACCTATGCTTTATGCAAAGTTACGTTTTCAGGGTTTCAGGTTCACGTCAATTGTGTCCCAGCCTTAACCCGTTTCCAACGGAGGAGGAGGGTGTCCTCCGCGTTTTCCCCATGACAACCCTTTTTCGCGAACGCGGAGACTCTCTCTCAAACGGCCGCCACGGTGAAGGGAGTCGAGTTTTTCTGATCAGCAATGCGTGTAGAGACATTTTGTGGCAACACCTAATATTGGAAAGAAACCAATAATCATGCTGCTACAAAAAATACCTCGGCATGTTAAGAATAAGCCAGAGCTTAGGTTCAATAAGACGCTACAAAGGGAACAAGATTACTACTGCTACATAAGCGTTCTTACTATAGTTGATGATGAAAAACCAAAACGTTGACGGGATACGACAGTCTTAGCCACAACTTTGTGGAAGTCCATCATGTTGGGGGTATTAGAACCAAATCTGCAGCTTACAGCTAGATTTTTATTTGACACGTCCATGGTTTCGTAGCAGGACCTGGTGTGAAAAGAGTTTGGTTCTTTTAACCCCGACATTACAAGTTCAAGCCGCAAAACTTCTCCGCGCAACATACTCATGCGATGCGAATCGCACTGGCCAATGCAAATACATAATTATGAAAAGTCAGAAACAAGTAATAATGCATCAATGAGATGAGAAGGAGGAGAAATATTTAAATCTTCAAAATGCAAAATATTTGACAGGCATCACTCTCCGAAATAAAATAATTGGACGTCAAGGGCCATTCGTAATTAGTAACACTGAAATCAAAGCTATGATTACTAATGAATATATTAATCAATAAGATTTCAGCTTAGAAACTCTTCGCTTCTGTAAATGTACATTTCCTTCCTTTCCTTTGGCATAAATTTTGACTCCTGAATAAAATACCTTAAGCTACATAAATATGTTTATATGGATGTAATAGGAGAAATTTAAATATAATGCATCCAGTGCAAATATGATCCTTTTTCAAAGCAACCGAACTGGCAACATAGACATTGATTGTAAGAATATACTGCATGGACAGGAGGTTGGGAGGATTTTAAATGTTATGACGATTATTTCTCGAAGATGCTTTTCAATCTTCTTTGGTTTCCGCATGTAAAAATATGTCAAATTAAATCATCGCGCAAGCCACTCCTCTCTCCTTGGGGGAGGGCGCCGTCCTGACCCTATCCAATGTGTGAACGTTAGTGAGAGAAAGGCGGGGATTTGCATACAATGGAGAAACAGATGGCTGACTCGGTTAATAAAGTGTTCGACGGGTCGAAAACTATAACAGGCTTTAGTAGACGTCACGGACAAAACGTATGTAAATGTAGTCTTTAGCATTGGGATAAAATATGGCATCGAGAAGTGAACACTCTGCGAAGCGAGAGTAACAAAAAAATTCAGTTCATGAGTGCATACATGTCAGAGTTAACGTTATATATTACAGGCGATGGGATCATTGGTGATTTAAAAAAAATCATCTCAAGAAAATGGAATATTAGGCACACGATGAAAAAAGATAATTTATACTCCCTAATTCTGTATTTTTTATAAGATAGTTCATTAGCGCGAATTGGATAGATTAGATAATTCACTAACGCGAATGGAAATCTAACGGAGCCGGAATTTTCGTAAATGATCATGTAGGAGTGAAATGGTATGGAATTCGAAAAAAAATCAAATGTTTAAGGAAAACGTCGCCGTGTGCGGGTTAAAATAAAACCTCAACGAAGCCATTATAGAAAAGAACGCTTCAGTGGAAAGGGACTATTGAATCGTTATAGGATATTTGTGTCCGCTGTGTAGTGGATGCATTTTTTTCAAACCATTTTTTTTTTTAATCTTTCGAAAAATAGCACGACGAAAAACACTATGCACTAGAATGACGAGTAAAATTCAGAATTTCCGCGAAAACAATAGCCTGTACGCATTTAAAGGTCCTCATGAAAACGAAAATTCAACTAAAATAAAGGAAAAATATTTTGAACAATGATGAAGTGAAATGTTTAGATACCTAGGATATATTCCCGGAGTAAAATAGAAAACAATGAATATATTCCTCGATGATTTTGGCCACAGCAGTTTATGCAGGAACCGAGAATGTTTTTTTAAAAGAAATAACTAATTCTTTAAATCCCAGTGAACTTTAAGTGAAAATAGCATGAAATCAGGTACGTCATTGAATAAATATTTATTTTGAAGCGTAAAATTCTACAGCGATGCATTAGTTTAATATGCGATATCGCTGCCATCGATATTTCAACTGATAAAAGTTCATCGATCCCTTGAGACGTTTCTCATCTTTATATTAAGTTTCAATTTTTAAAAACAAGTAGTATTAAAAATCCAACCTTCATCACAGGCGTTCTTCCAGAATTTTTCGCTTTACATCAAAATCATCAAACTCTACTATCGTTCGTCAGCTGAAAATAGTCCTAAATTATTATTTGGTACATTATGATGGATGGTATGTCTAAAGCATTGTCATCTAAGAAAGTTTAGAATAAACTAATGGAAGAATGCATTAAATGTAAGACCAGATTAATTTAACGTAATGATACATATAATTAACGTAAATGTATAAAAATAATTTATTAATTGCGGAATTATAACCAGCGACCTTTGAGTTGGCAAACGAGCGCGCTACCCACTCGGCTAACAAGGTCGGCATTTACATAATAATAATATAAAAACATACTCCCGGAAATTCGTGAATCCTAGTTTCTGAGAAAAGTTCAAGGCTTTATTCTAGATTCTGCTATAAACTTCCGCTCCGCCGGAAATATTCATCCGGTGAATACATCCGCTCGTCTGGGAATAAAGAAACTATAACCATGAAGCAAAAATATTTGTTGCCAACATTGTTTAAAAAATAATCCTTTTATTTACATGGCGGTACGCCCGAAAATGATGTCATGATGTTTTTTAAGGATACAACTGTTAGGGGCGAGACGATGTTTCTTAGTCAGACATGCTTGTGACACTCATTTAATTATGGAATAATTCATGCTCGGTTTGCCGTTGCGGAAACAAAAAATGAAGCAGACCGGTGAAGTCGTGGTTGTAATCAACTACATATTAAAATTACATTTTACGTAATGGGAAATTAAGGAGTAAGGGACCCATTAAGGAATATTTTCACGAGCGAGAAAAAAAAACACCAGAGGATGGAACACCGCACAAGATAGGGCAGCAACCGAAGCATGAAAATGTATGTAATTTCAGAAACGTTACTTCCCATGCGTAATTATCGCGTAAGTCCTAAAGTAAACATTGGTTTCCATTAACCTGAGAGCAACGAAACAAGCAAAACGTTCAGAAAAACGAAACGGTTCAATTAAAAAAAAACATCTGTACTTGTTCACTAAAATTTCCGGGCAGAGAAGTCCCTATTGCAGGAAGAGGACAGAGGGACTACTTTATCAACATAATTCCTCCATTTTGTCCTTGTAACTCTAATGACAGAAACAGTAATAGCATTAAAGCATATACAGCATGTTTGACCTGTAAAAGTAATTTTTTCACTATTCTTGCTTCCAATTCACGCCTTTACTGTCCTCTACTCTGTTGAGTTCTGAGGTGTTTCCCTCTAGTTTAAAGAAATTATTTCCTTGACGGTGAGGTGAAATCTAAATATTGGAAAGTTTTTCGAAGAAAGATAGGAAATTTCCAATATTTGGAGCAAGGTATGAAACTATTTTTTATTCACGGATGTCTTGCAGGAGATAATAAGATCTCGAATAAAGACAAGCGAGAGAAATATATATAAGGGTTTTTTTTCTGTATACAGATTTTCGAAAAGCGCTAGTATAGCTGAAATACTAAATCAATCAACCAAGCAATGCGGTCTAGTCACCGAATGTTACTTGGGAGGAATTCTTCGGATAGAAGAACAACATTATTTGAGAGGAACTGCTGATGTTGCGGTACATTTAGAGATATCTGATTACTGAGCAATCAATCCTGATTCCTGGGATATCAATGAGCAGGCAAAATCATGCCTGCCTAGGCACAGTTTTTCATCGGATGGTAGAAAGGTAGAATAAGTGGTTAAAAATGATCAGGCGTCAATGATGAACAACTAGCTTGGTAAACTGAGTGTAGTTTCGTTAAGGAATCAAAAATGTGAGGGGGGAGGAAGAATCTTCCGAAAGTGAGGCAAAGAATTTAACCCTTAAAAAGGCTATTCAGCGCGGGAAGACGTTGGTACAAGTGATTCTTAAAGAAACTCGGTGAACATTTAAGAAAGCTCCGCTGTATTAAAAATTATTTTTAGCTTCAGTAATCAAGCCGATACCAAATTAATTACATCTGAAGGATGTTTATGCAATCTGTATTTAATTACTTTTTATAAATAGACAGTTTCGGCACTAGTCCCCTGAAGCAAGATTTTCATACCGAACGTCCCCGAAATGATATTTATTTGTAGGCTTTCTATTCGTCTAGTGTATATATATGCACATATATACACATATATGTAATTATATATATGTATATAATATTGTGCGTCAAACATTGCCGTTAAATTAAAGGGAGGAAATAAGCACTAATACAAAAATGACATTCAGGACGTTAATTTACGCTTGAATTTCAGATATTTAGGCTTCACTTCGTGGAAGTTGCTAATAGCCACAACAAAGCAAGAATGACTTAAATTTCCAAAGGCTATTATTGTGCGTACGACGCGTTTCACTGTGATACTGCGTCATCGACATACAAATTGGTGCCGTATCAAGGTGAAACGAGTCCTACGAATAGTAAAAAAAACCGTTGAAAAAGACGTAATTCTACCTTTGTTACGGATCAAGCTACTCTTGTTACGAAAGAGCCACGTGTATCAAATATAAATGGCTCACTATTCAACGGAAGGAAGCGGAATTCGATAAAAGAGTGAACATTCAAAGACATTCCGGACAAACAAATTTATTGTCCAACCCATTTTGTTTGAAAAGACTTTGACGGAATAGGTAATATTATTTGGGGTTGTCATACACATAAACACTAAGAGGGTCACACGTTACAAGGAAAACGTGCCGATAATAAAAGTGCACATAAGAAAAAAAAATAATAACTTCGATGGATTACGACGAATTAAAATGAACTCCGTCGCCCAAAGGACACACATCGATAATTTCCATGAACGGGTCAGAGGAAAAAAATTAAGATCGAATATCAATTATTCTTACCCGGACGATGGGAGTATGATTGTCAGGCGGGGAGTGGGGTGGCGTTTGAAAATGTAGCGAATCGAATGAACCCGACACGGAAAAAGACGAGGGAGGACAATAAAATCCCGTGGAATGGGATCGTTCGCTCCGAAGGGAAACCGAAATTTTATTGGCGAATTCACAGTGTTGAATTCGGGAAATGATTCCTGATAAAAAGAGAAGGAGAGAGTATCCTATCCTTGTGCAGAGAGGTCGCTTCTTCAGAAAACGAAATGGCGGGGGAGGATTAGGGGGGGGGGGGGGGAGCGATTAATGGCACCTGTTCACGCCGATCTCGCGCGTCTAAGACGTCATCGAAGGAGTTGGCGACGAATCCCAGTCCACTGACATACCAGACTACGCAAAAATGACGTGTGGAAGGCCATTGACTAGTCAGTACACTTCTGCACCTCGAGAAACATGGTAACGCAATCGAAATCGAGGTTTTATTTGAGTTATTTAGTTAGTGTTATTTATTTTGTGGTTTTTCCTTGTAACTCCTGATGTACTAAATATCTTATTATGCTCTTATAAGTTTCCTCATAGATACATACTATATATTACACACATATATACCTATTTATATATACATATACAATAAAATAATATGAATTAAGGAAAGGGAACACATAACAAAATGAACACAAAGTGTGGTGTAAAATACTATATACATATATATATATATAATTCAAGAAAACTCAGACGTGCAACAGATACGAATACACGCACAGTTATAAACACAAACACACAGAAGGAAACTCTTAAAAGACTCGAATTGGGAAGAAAGATTTCGGCACTTGTTTGCCCCTTTGTCGGGCTGGGAGATAAGGCAGTTCTCCCAGAGCGAAGAAGGGGCAAGCAAGCCCCGAAATATCTCTTCCCAATTCGAGTGTTTTATGAGTTTCTTTCTGTGTGTGTGTATAATTATATTCTATATATATATATATATCTAATTCGGTGATAAGTCCACACTTGTGAATATAACTATACTTCTGGAAGCACAAAAGAAACAGAACATTAATAAAAGAACACACAGGGATCCAAATTTTAGGTGGTCGAGGCACACCTTTTTCTTAAGGATCGTGGAAGACGATTCTTCCACAAGTATATAATATATATATATTAAGATTCCCTTTTCTTTAGCATGAAGATAACGTTATAGCAGGATACAAATGAACAACAACATGCCTACACTGGAGAAAGTTTTAGCCATGATACGCATGTGAAAGGGAAAAAAAATGTTAACTCCACGAAGTGGAAAACGTCGAGGCAGCGGATCTCGAAGAGTGACTTCAATCCCTCCCCATCGCGTCGCCTGGGCGGGCGGCCGGACTCCCCATCTCACCCTGTGCTCTCTCAAATCCGCGACTGAGGACGGAGCTACTAAAGGCGGTTTGCATGGGCTGAAAACTGCAACGGAAAATTAATGGGCCGGAGAAAGTATATACCGCCGTCGTTAACAGTGAAATGAATTGTCACTATTTTATTTTTCTCAACCTCTCACATTCTACATATATTCGTATAGCGAACTGAGTCGTGACGAAAATAAAAGGGAAACGCTTTATGTTTCTAAATTTGAGCTTCCACGCATTTTCCGAGTACAAATTTTCATGACCAAGGGCACATCGAAACAGACAAGTCCCCATTCTTCGATATCTTTCAATAGACTCTACGGTAAGTTTTTCCTTCTCAGGCTTCTTAAAGTTGTACTACATTTTACAAAAGAAAATCCCGTCAAATGTTTCCGCATTATTGTTTCTAGGGTGCATTTTCGTTTATGGCAATTTAGTAACTCACACATTACAGAAAAAAACCCATTTGGACAAGCACAGCACCCATTCCCTCTGAGATACTCGGAACAGCGACCTTTAGATTCGCCGGCGAGCGAACTAACCCCAGGCCTAATCCTGCCGGCAGCATACACATATAAGAGTTAACATGTAGAATTTGTACTATATGATATTTATGACTCACGAACACAACGAAATTCACAGGTATACCACGGCCAGGTTCGTACACCTACATGATAATTCAGTTCTCAAATTTACATTGAGATACTACGTAGTAAATGGGTCATTTCGACATTAGGATTATTTTTACGAAGTCATTCCCACGCGGTAGAATGACCTCCCATTCAATTGTCCGCCTTTCCCATCCAGTGTGGGGAGATTAATCCGCATTGACGTATTTCCAAGCAACGCCTTTAGTCAAAATACACGAAATCAAGTGAAGTGTTCACGAAATGGAGACACGATTCCAGTCTCTCTCTCTCTCTCTCTCTCTCTCCTCTCTCCCATTGCATTTCCAAGACTCGCGTTTTGAGGAAGACACGAGAACGAGAAAGGTAAAATCATTGCACAATCGCCACTACGGCATCCACAAAAAAATAACGCTTTCCATTAGTCTGGATCACAAGGTCGATGATGAAATGCATGCAGAATGAAGTGCTCGCATTACCCAAAATTCAATGCAGCGATTTCAAGGGATGTGACATTTATATTTGACGTCATGCCATCGACTGGAAAAATTGATTGCGACGGACCACGGATAAAATTTAAGGGAACGCCATTTACTTCATCAGCTCCGCTTTATAGATTCACGCGAGACAAGAGGAAGGAGCAAAAAAAAAATAAAAAGATTCCAAATGAGTCTTCCTCCGTCCTGCTCGACGCCAAATCCAATTTTCCGATACTCCGAATTTGGGAGAGAACGAGTATTACGGCCGAAAGGATGTTAACGACGCATTTTCATTCAATTTTAAATATATATTTTTTAACTAGCACTTATATTAGATTGTCCAACCACTAGCGTGACCCATTTATCCGACTCGAAATTGTTTTAAATGATCCCTAAAAATAGTTTTGAATTAAAAAAAGAAAGGGACGGGAATCACGGACTGGGTAAAATAAATGTGTGACGTTTGAGTAGCGCATTCATGAATCATGGAGAAACAACGTGGGAAAAAATAAACTGGAAAAACTCAATGATTTTTTTTTTCAAATAAATGAATGTCAACATTAACTAACAAGAGGGCAAGCTTTACCCACTAAAATTTTTGGAATCGATGTAAGTCCTTCGAGAGAAAATGGCATCATTTATTGAACCGATGTTCCAAGATTCATAAAACGTTGCCAATATTGCCACGAGGACACGAGTTACATCCACATTGTCCGGAACAAAACATGATGATTTTAAAAGCCCTAATGGAGAGGAGATTTCTCTTAACCTGGATACATTGATGCATGCTTAGGAGGTGTGTTTTGGCGACTGCGCAAGTCTGAATGAAGATGAATGCCGCCGACAGTACTGAAGATCAACTTCGCATTGAGTAAACCTGGTTTCATGTTGGTGGGGAAAAATATCGCTATAAGAGTTACGAAGATTACCTATTTTTATAATAAAACTGACTAAATAAGGAACATGGGCCGGCTGTTTGGGACTAAACGCACAAGGATTTGGTACGAGTGCTGAAGACGGTAAAAAGAGAGGCAGATTGATTCGTCCAAAATTACTTCGGGCGCACAAAACGTCACACACTAACGGACGATCTTCAACCTCTGAGACTGTCGCAGGCAAAACCTTGTGCAACTTCATCATACCATAATGAACTAACTACTCAGTTATTATTCAGTCTATTTATTCAGTCGTTAGGTGGTCCTGTGGCCCTGATGTAGCCAACACAGGAGAAATTAGTTTGGGAACCACTCGCTGAGCGTGGGTTGAAGTACAGGTTAAATTTATTAGGCAGATTTCAGGAAAGTCACTTCAGCCAAGAAGTTAAAAATATCTTATACCGTCATTCTCCGCTAGATCAGATCACGACCATAAAATCAGGGAGATAGACTGTCGAAAAGATAGATTTAAAATGCCATATTTTCCTCGTACAATTAGAAATCAAAGGAAATACTATCACAAGTACGGAGGTAATAGTTAAAGTAGCTAGTTTGCATGTATATATATATATATATATTCTCGCGAAAAACTCAGTTGAGTACTTGTATATGATGAACGAACACAGAACAATGAAACATAGACACGAATAAATAAAAGACGAAACACT
>WURS02076184.1:0-10307 GCA_011762765.2 Rhinocypha anisoptera | reverse complement strand
TTCACAAATTTTTATTCTTGTATTCATGTTTTCTCTTAATCATGCATGCTTGGGGGGGGGGGGTGTAACCAACCCCGGCCATACGCCCTTGCGGCGGTTTTCAGGGTATTACCCATTGATAACCATAGGGCGACCTGTCAGAGGATGTGTAGGTGCATAAGTATATTCAGACCACAGACTAGCTCACGGACCCGGGTGTTCGACACTCCCTAGGAGTAATGGATGAGGTTGTTGTTTTTCGATGTGGTCACTACGCAAAACATCCCCGGCTGCGGCCACAAATAAACTTTTCCCCCTTACTTCTTTTATTCCGTAGGGACACACCCAGTTTTTCGCATCCAATATATGACCCTCGCGAATTCCACATCGTCTCACCTAGCTTCGCAGCACGGTTCAAAATAGTTGTGCTTCTCTTGCTTCGGCTTTCCGAAGCGCCAGCGCCACTGCACAGCTTTGGGAAGGGGTCGACGGCACCCGTCTGCACCAGCTGTCTCCATTTCCTGTTGCCGGTGCATACATCACATCCCCTCTTTCAGGGCCACAGAGACTCGTGCCTTGTGTCGGTCTATTCTAAAAATATGGGAAGCGTTGGCAAGGGCTTAATTATGGGTCACATTCTTTTGCATCCATCGATCCAACGTGTGTGCTCAGGTGCGGCTAGTTTTCTTTGTCACCGGTGTTCTGAACTGGATTCTTAGTCCACGGGGTCGGAATGAAAACCGAACCTTTTTCGGAACCACCTTCGGATTGCCTGCCACTATTGTCGAGTGTGTCCTGAACCTCGTTCTCTCCCTACCATTTCCATCCATCCGCACTCGCTGCCTACCCTCTTCAACCATAGCACACCCGCTGGCAATATTTTACGTTTACTGTCATCCACTACTTATATCAATCTCCCACGCACCTTTACAAGCACTAAATACTCAATGCGGATAAAATAACATACTTTATGTTAGTAAGATATGATTGCACGCAAAGACAACTTCAGCGTCTTGTGCGACTGTTTTATGATATCTCATGCTCTAGCTCTCCTGCACATTGCGGATATTTCCGGTGTAAGCCTTGGAACGATGGCTGTTCTCATTGATGTCGTAATTAACCTATCGCAATGATTAATATTCCGAGAAAGTAAACCGTTCCAAAACAATGGCGAATCTCGATTAATAAATATTTAAATAATCTGAGATTGGCTCCTCAAAAAATGAAGACAGAGACATAGAAAGAAGGTAGAGTCGGAGAGAAGGAAATGTTATCAGACGGGCAATGAAATAATACATAGGCCTTGTTATGAAATTTCAATTTCGGTCTCTAACTGTTATTATGCCATAAAGGTTTGCTAATTACACTCCAAAGACTCTGTAACACTGATTGTTTCAACTGCAATATGTGCTCATAAAGTGTATATTTCCAGTCAACACTGCTATGTCTTCTCGCCACCTCCGAGATTTCATTATTAACCTAAACGTCGTAAATGCTTCTCACTGTGTATCTATCACATATTTACAATTCAAATTATCATGTTCCAGTAGCATTACTCTCTCACGTTCGCCATCAACTTCCTCGTGAGGACTTAGTGTGAGGTCATGAGTATTGGTTAGCACATCAGCCAGGAGTAATAAAATCTAAATTGGTTGATGTGGAATCCTATTTGCAGAAATACAATATGATAAATCGATAAATCTAATGGTGGTGGACGGGAAAGTTTCGCCACTGGTAAGCTGCAGTGGTTTTGGGAGCACGGTAAAAACTTTTTGCCAAACAGGATTTATCCATCGATATAATGCATCGGTCGTAGTATTTTTTGTTAAGTATTAGCCTGCCTTGATAGATTTCAAGAATCCTGCCTTTTTAAAAATCATGTTAATAAAACAGTGGTATAGTGGCTTTGCGTAGAAAGAACCGCTAACCCTTTTACAGTGACATCTGTCCACGTCTACGAAATACCCTGCAACCCGCCGCGAGGGTGTGCGGAAGGGACTGAACCATCACCATGCATTCGAACATGTAAATGTTAGAAATTATTTACCGCAAGAGAAACCTCTTACATGCAAAACAATCAGTGACAAAACAATGTTCAATTCATGCTGGGACAATATAGTCGTTATAATTACATTTAAAACTCATGAAATACAACTACAAATAAGTACACTACCAATAATAATTATCCTCTTCACGCCTGTAATCATATCTATTTTTATCTCTAATCATGCAATGCAATTTTTTAAATCAATCCGTTCTATAACTTATTTCACTGATTTTTCGTCCGCGATTAAATATATCGTACGTACTAAGACGGAGTTTGTGATATGTCTAATATCCTCGTAAAAGTGACCTTCCTCAAATTTAAACAATGGAGAAACATTTTCCTCGCCTTTAGTAATTCCCTGTGTTTTAGCATCTTTTAAAGGCACTTAGTATCAGAATCGTATTTTTCGTTCGCCAACTTCACGCGGTCTTAAAAAATTGCAAGGTCGATGATCCCGGTAAAAGTTTAATCCGCGCGAAATAAAAGGGTTAATGTTTCCTTTCGACGCCAGAAATAAATGCTAGACTCACCCTGCGGAATAATTGAAAATATTAATCATGGTGACTCATATTTTCTTTTACTTTTACTTTCACTTTTAATTGTTAACTCCTATAGTCAAATTGGTGGAAAATAAACTATTGTAAATGATGGCTAATCCCATGTAAATATCCTTTACCCGTTCACTCTGCTGCCTCCTCTGCGACCAACCGCTGATGAGCTGTAACATTTAATGCGAGGAATAACCGAGTTCCTTCCTCCCACGGTCCGCGATAATCCATCCAAGCTCGAAAACTTAAAAGCGGCCTGGGAAACTTATGTTTTCATTCATTATAATCACCCTGATTGTGCCAAATCCTGATTGTTTCCCTTAAAATCTCGTGTGCTAATGGTTTCGACCATGAACGTAGCCAGCAGGTCGGAACTACGGTTCCATCGGCAGTTTTTTTTTCATCTCCTGGCTTTTTCGAATTATGAGATGGAAGTTCATTTTCACAACCATTGGGAAAACTTATCTACTCAACTCGCTGTGGGGTTTCTCTCTTAGTAGACGCTTTGGCCGTGGGAGAGGGGATCGAGCGAAAGACAGTCATCACGGGATGATCGCAAGACGTAGATGTTTCGATGAATCGACATGTGTTTTTTTTAACGAGGGCAGGTGGTGGATTTCAAGGCCTGACGCCCCCGCTCCAGGCCGCTTTTTGGTTTGTTTTCCCGTCGGGTGGGGGATCATCCGAACTTCACGCGGGCTCTGAGGTCGTGGAAGAAATGGAATTAAAAACACGGAAGTGCGGCGGGACTTGTTTCGCACATCGACGAATGCAGTCGGAGAAACATTTGGCCGGTTCAATTGTGCTCGAGCGCTGATATCAGGAGACCCAGTCAAACTGGGCGTCCATCCTGGCGACGGTGAACTTGAGAGGCATGAACGACTTGTACCAACGCGGTGGGGAATTCCCTCAAGGACGAGAAGATCTCCTCCCGTGCGTTAGCACGCTGTTCCCACGAGGGGATTGTCTTAATGGAGTTAGTATACATCGCCCCGGAGATGTTGCGAGGTGGGAAGCGTCCGAAGACAATGGCCACGCGCCACGGAATGTTACGTGATTCTTAATTTCTCTCTCAGGTTCGAAGGTCCCTGAGCCCTTGAAAATTTTCGGGCGTTTCGGTTCGCTTGGCGGGAAACCACTTCACTGGGGAAACTGGGGGACTTGACCAGGGAAGAAAGCCCCCCCCCTTCCCATTTGTTTCCTGCCACATTATTACGTAAAATGATTAACCCTGTATTTCCAACAAAAATGTATCGCGGACCTTATACCTTTATTGGGTTTTGTAGATATTCTACGTGCATGCGTTGTGTGGAGGTTCGATCAATTAAGGTAAAGAACCCATTCAGACTCTGGGTTGGTTTGGATGTAAACGAATTAGTTGATTTATTAGCAATGAACACAATGGGAATCCGAACCTAATCGAAGTTTTGAAAGAAAAGGAGTCCTTCAATCCATTCACGTCTTGAAATTGTCCGGTCCATTTTAGAATGTCAGGAAATCGCTTTGAAGAGACGATCAACTCACTTGTAAAGGAATATTCTCCTCAAGACTTGCAGGAGTAGTCTAGGAAGTATTCCTGGCGACTAGTGAGTTATTGTTGAATCCCAAGAATTCATATTCATAAAATGGTTTAATATTTTTCCATCGTCGTTATTCAAAGGCAGTGATACCTCTTTCCTTGTTGGTCCACACCTCAGACCGGCAGTTTAACTCATAAGATCATGAGTAAATGCTGGAAATTCTTCTGGATGAAGTGCTGAGACTGATGTGTGCAGAGTTTTTGAAAAGCCTTTCTCTCGTGCAATCGATAAAAACGCGCTATGCATGGAAAAGTGGCGTTATTCGGTCGTAGCAAAAATAATAGATAGCGTGGAACGTCAACGATTTTTATCATTATTTGATTTTGCGCGAAATTTATGTAAGACAACCTCCTCGGCGCGAAATTATTGGCAAAACGTTAATGGTATTCGACGTCAAAAGTTACACTCGGGTTCAAAGTGGAGGAAGCCCGGATCGATAAACGAGGGACACGCAAACGCTCTCTGTTAACTCACATGTCAAATAGAAGGCCGGCCACTCGAAGACATACGGCTCAGATTTCCAACGCCTCCACTTCTTGCACGCGGGAAACCTTGTAATCTATCTAGCGACGGACTATCGCCGTGGGTTGTTTATTCTGTCAAAGAGAAATAATGAGCTCTAAAAGGACCGATATGTGATATTCACCGATCGTCCTGTGCAGGTTATGATAAGGGATTATAAAGAGCGTGCCCGGGGCCGACGTGAGACGATGGATGTCCCGACATAATTGGATAAGTACTTCCATAGATATTCCTCACCGGCAACACTGTCTCTCCTCCAAGGAATGCTCATATTCTTATTTCATTGAGATTCGACACACTTTTCAACTGTGGCTTAACGATGGTACTCACGAAATACGTAAATTCAATTTTCTGCCAATTAATTTGTAATTGATTAACGAATCGTTGTGGTGCAAACGTAGGGAAAACGATCAATAAAGGGTGCTAAGCACCGTCTCGATGGGTTGTGTCTCCTTTATTTGATACCTAATAGGGAAGAACCAACGAAGAAGCATTCCGGAGAGACATCGAAAAAAAACCTTATTGCGGTAGTTTAATTAAATAAATGGAAACTAATGGGACGGGCACGAAATGCGGTTGGCAGGCGACGGCCTAGTTTGGAGACCAGTACCAAAACAAACTTCGGATTGATAACCTGCGATGCTGATGAATTTGAAAATTATGTAGGAAAGGGATCTTGGCGAATTGTATTAATTAATTTATACAATTTTATAACGGCACAGATGAATTTAACATTTAAATGTTACCGCATGGATAACTGCCAAATTGTAATTTTACTCTAGAAATAAGTAAAGAAATAAATAAATATGCATCGATCAATAAATAATTTTTTACCGTATGGGAATGATAAGCAGTACATGTCGTGGAAAAAAAGCTATTTATGTGAACCATATCGCAGATTACGCGCTATAGAAGGTGTTATACGAAGTTTCCATTTGAGAATTCCAATATTTTTTCCATTGCCGTCCATCCTTTGCAAGTGGGAGTTGATTAGGTGTGGGTTTCTTCCTCATTCATTCTGTAATGAAAGAGACCTCACTTCCTTTATCAACTGTCGAACCACCAGATAACTGGTTACATTCGTTTGCTACTTCTTCATATGCTCTTCTACCTTTTATCATCATTGTTTGCCCGATTATGGGAGCTTATAATAATGTTACAATGGTCTTTAAAGAAGGATATTGAGATATTATAAGTCCCAATCATTGTTAGATCTAACATAACATTATTTGCAACAGCCTTGGTGACGTGTATACACAAGGAAAATTGTTTCACAGTTTCCTCTATGCAACCATTATTCTTTTCTCGATTCTAGAAAAACTTGACAAGTCATATCCCATAGTATTTGCTGCTCCCCAGGTTTCAATGAACCTCCAATTGTTTCCTATGCTTCTTTTTATAGTGCACTAATCATTAACCGTGGTGAACAGACTAAATATTTCCCTGAATTGTTCTACTAGACTTTGTAGTTTTTTTAATTAAAACATATCATCCCAATGTTTGCTCCAAAACATTTTCCCAGAAAACTATATGTACTAAATATTTGAAAGTTATTAATTTATTTCAAGACAATTTTTGCGACGAAATCAAATTATTCTAGAAAGTTGGACAGTGTCACTTGGAAGACTTTAGAAGTTTGCAAGCTCCTGTGACGCTGTGAGAATGTGGTTATGGTTATGTAGCTCGTAGGGTTTAGCGGAAATCCGTCTTACTGTGATACAGTCCCTGTTTTCACTCGCCCAGTATCTGAATGAAGAGATGATATATTTTGAAATGCAGTGAAAATTGTCAAGGCACCATTCTGTACCGGAATCCGGTATCCTCGAGTCTGTAGGCGAACGCTTCACCCACAGTACTATCACACCTACGAGTATATGGTTAACTTATGGTGAAACGAGAAACCAATGGTGCAGCCCGATGCGGATTAAGGTCGCCAACTCGCCGTTTAAATTATCAGTGGTTTTTTGGTAACAAGGCGGTCTACGAATTCTCTCAGAAAACTGAAATTCCGTGGTTCTATTCGCGTGGAAATCGCACTTAAATTTAACGAAGGGAAAAAATTTAGTATAATACATACTCGCAATTTCTTCTCCGCGTGATAATACTTGAGTCCCTGATGATACTTGAAAGACTTCTTCATCAACTGAACAAGTGTAGAAAATATTAAGGTTAGGAAATGAATGAATAATTTACACCTGTGATATGTTACGGACGCAAGGAAGGAGTATTTATCAAATTTCCCCGAAAAATTTTCGGGAAGCACGGGTTGGGTAAAAAATACATCACCGCTTTTGATAAATGGCTACCATAAAAATCCATAACAATCAATTCATATCTAGGAAAAAAAAGATTGTTTGATTGCCCTCTTTTTTTTTGTGCTAACACCAGCTGGCATTCATTGCCTGTTCTCCCTCGATTCCACAACAGCATTCGTGCAAATAACCGCATCTTATCTTCCCGCCTGAAAGAGTGACAAGCAAAACAACCAGGGATTCGCACCTATAGCACTTCGAGTCGCGACGCGTGTGTGTGTTTGTATTTGAACTGGCGCGGGCGTAATATCATAAAGGTGTGTGCACATGACTACAAAATCGGTGACATCATGTGAATTGTACCATTCCACAGGCGTTATGCTTCCGGGCCAAGTTGACAACCATTTAAACTCTTCCGATTGAGCCACAATCTTGTCAACATTGTGTCGTTTGTGACTGTATTCACGTTATTTTCTCGTTTCTCAAACATTCATTGCCCGTGTCGCGAATCCCCATTTCTCTACGAGAGAACTCATCTCTTTGAGAAGTCTTTAATCGTAAAAGTATAATTTGCTTGCTTCTGAATTTTCCGCATTTGCGATCGAAATGTATTAAAAAAAAGCAATTTCCCTTCATGATTCAGGGGAATTACTAACTCTTTTAGGATCCTCGCTTGTAGCGGAGTTGTACAAGACGAGTTTAATCGAGCGCAGGCGCTCAAATACCTCTCTATGCCCATAAAACCTTAACTCCCGTGTATTCACTGTGCACTTCATCCTGCTCCTCCTTCCGCTGATAATTGGGTCGTAACATTTGAGGATCGCCATCGAAGGTTAGTGTCAGTTTTGGTCATCATACTTCGAAGAAAGTTTACAATTGTATAAAGAGCGGGAGAGGGAATTGAGTTGAAGAATGACATAACTTATAAATGCTTACAGCTTATGTTCAACGGTCTAAAAAAAATATTTTTCTTTAACCTGCGTTGTCTTTTAGAGAATTTCCATAGTCCCGTGGAGCTTGGGTCTTGAAGGAAACTTAAAATATGCGATCGATCGACTGTACATAAGTGACCTCGAATTCTTAACTCGACCTCCTGAATTCCTGAGTCGCTCCTGAGACAGCTTATTCGAAATCATCTTTACAATGGGTATCTAAGGCTATCCTGATATTTTAGGAAGATACCTTCCATACCTACAAAATACCCTTCAAGCCACTCCCAGCGCTAGTACAATGGGGTGCATCGACAAAGGCATTCACTCTTACGTGCACATATGCATGAAAATTAGGGAATTTAGAAGATTTAACTTAGCTATTTCCACATAAAGATTTCTTCTAAATTCCCTACGATGAATGACTTCCACAAAGTTATTCCCCCAACTGTATCCTTTATCCAATGCATGAAAATTGTTTGAACCCTCAAGTCTTATTTCCATAGCACCGGATGGAACACGATGATGAAGGGTAACCTACCGGATAAGGTAGGTTTTTTTATGAGTTTTACCTTAGGTTGGCCGCGTAACATTTAACTATAATCCCTCTTCAAATCTGGGTACTTCTTACCTCCTATCATCCTGTCAAAAATCCCTATTCTCTTCCAACCCTTACCCCGCTTACCCAACATTCTACCCTCTTATTACATCCTTTTACAACCCATTGCTTCTGAGTACCCCTTCCATCCACCTTTCTTGTCTTTTTTGGATCACTCGCAGCAAACGCCTCTCTTCCCCTACCATTCTCAAAACTTCATTCGTTTTTCTCTCTGTCCACTTCACCTTCTCCATCCGTCACCAAACCCACATCTCAAAAGCCTCCAATCTATGCTCATTCACCTTCCTCATGGACCAGGTTTCGGATCCATATAATCCTACGCTCCATATTAGGGTTTTCACTAATCTTTTCTTCAAATATTTATTTAGGGTCCCTCTAATTAACTCTTTCCTTTTCGCAAAGGCCTATTTTGCTAATGCAATTCTTCCTCTAATATCCGTGGGAACACAATGAAATTAAATACTTTTTACCCCTCCTCGTGCATAACCTCTAAGTAGGCGATAATGTTATAAATCAAAATGTCACCGATAAGAAGTCGCCCCCTTTTTGACATTCTCTGTCAAGCCTCCGGTTGGTCCTGACCGCTTAGAATGGAGTTTATGAGGTATCGAGGAAAGCGAATCAACCCGAGAGAGAGTGATTTGGAGATTTGAAGACCCCGACGTAACTGAGAGATTCCTTCGTCGGTAACTTTTCACTTTATACAACAAATAGAAAGTAAATAATTGCTTTCAAATCATAAAAAAGTCAATATTTTCTTTGTAACAAAGATAAACTTACAGATGCATTCCCCTTGATATAAGAATGTAGATATGAAGTCCAACTCCAGAAATATAACTTTCTATTTCTTATCTCTTGGATGAGCGCTACATAGAGGGCCATAACCCTGTGGATCGTGGGTCATGGGGGATATCTTGGATGAATTACGACATTGTAGGTCTAAGCTGATACTCCCAGGGATCGCATAAGTTAACGTGGAAGTTTCTTGTGGAGAAATGTGTCCTCCCAGATGTTCAAACATATCAGTTGGTTTATTAAAGAGTGAATCTTTATTATAAAAATAGAATATATGGAGGCACAAACTTTAAATGCATAGAATTAAAATTAAAAATTAGGGACCAAGTGTATGTTTTGTAACATTTCTAAGAGTATTCAGGTCGAAAGGCCAAAATTATTGGGGGTACGCACTTGGAAAATACAATATTAAGTGTTTTTGGAGCATTTCTCAGAATGTGAGTCAGATGATCAAAAGTCAAATATTTGGGAGTGTACAACTTTTGGAACATTTCCAAAAGTCTTTGTATTGTCAAGAGGTCGCATGTTGCATTGTACCGCACCGAAACCTAGTTTGGAACAATTCAATTGAGAAATCTTTTAACCTTCTGTGTATAAAATGTTCTTTGATCGGCGGAAGATGCATTTTTTCGCCTATTCATTATTTTCCCGCTCCGTCTGAAACTTCGTAATTTCGTTGCGTCAAGTGCCTTCGACGTTCCTCGCTCCCCCCCCCCCTTTCTCCCCCCCACACCCCAGGGGTTTCTCTCTTATCCTTTTCCTGCTTGAAGGTTTATGGTTCCATTTACCACGTATTCGCCACCGTCTCTTCAGGGTATCGTTCCAGTTTTTTTTCCGAAGACGAGGCCGCTTTGTTTTACGACGTTTACGCTTCTCCCGTGCACTCCCTGAAGCAAGAAAAATCGCTCGATTAGTCCACTCGACTAGTCAGGGAATGGACGCTAATTGCTCGGGTAGCTCAAGACTCTTAGCACCAAACGATTTTTTGCTGAGAGAACACCTTCATCTATTTTCATCCCATACTCGTTGGATGTCT
>WURS02076173.1:0-10307 GCA_011762765.2 Rhinocypha anisoptera | reverse complement strand
AATTGCGCTCGGAGGACAGAGATTTTCGTCAAATGAAGAGGCAATCACCTTCGTGAACAATTATTTTGCAGAGAAAAGTGCAGAGTACTTTTTGGACGGGTTATAGAGATGGGAGCATCACTGAGAGAAGTGTGTAGAGTTACAAGGAAACTATGTTGAAAAATAAAAAAAAAAAGTTCGGAAAAAATATCTTGTATCTTTGTTGGGTCAGAAACTTTTCAGACAACCCTCGTAGTGCCATGATCTCTTATCAGTGCCATTAATGTAGAAAAATTAGGTCTGAGAATTCAGGAAAATTTCCAGGAGTTATAAATACTTTAGAGTGTTCAGGAAAGAATCATAATATGAGAAAATAGAACTCTTTGTATCTGCAAATTATATCATTGAAATCTCTAAGTGCCCAGTCATGTAGATTTATTATGCCATATCCTTAGCTCATTTCAACCGTCCATTCACTTAAAAATTTTTCCTCTTTGGGCACTATTTCCTGTTTGAGAGACTTTTGAGAGACATTTTCGACACACAGAACAGTATGTTGTGTATTACTTCTATCCTCCTTGTTCTAGTTTGCATAATGCTTTTCAAGATACAAATAAAAAAGATAATGCTATTATGCTCTACAGACATCTCTGAAATGTCAACGGGTCCTAATAAATTCCTTTAGAGAACCTTGAGTAATTTTGACTAAACTTATAACTGGAATTATTGAAATAAAACTACTATGATGAAAAAATTCTACTATTTCTGTGGAATTAAACCTAGTGTGTTTTATCTCGATAATGTTGAGATTCCACCAAATTACCTTGCCGACAATTGAATATATTATAACTGGAAACTGAATAAATCAAATCTTTTTCATTATAATTATTTGTACAATGCCAAGTTATTAAGGTTAACTTATGTTGAAAATTGCCTAAGCACCATATCAATGATAGCCATATTGGGAGAAATTTCGTAGCACTACCACCAATGTGATCAACCTTTTTAAGAAACTAGTTTTTTTCAGTAAGGTACACCATACTTACTCAAAGAAATGTAAATTTCACACATTCAGTGATGGACGAATTTTGTAAAGGCATCATCTGGGACTTTCCAATCACTCTGCAAAATCAAGAAATTATGATATCAATTGGTATGACATTAAAAAAATGTTCTTTGCTAAAATTATCAAAGCAAAACAATGCAAACATCTTTTGGCTATCTAAGTTGAAGTTTTATTTTTCAGAATCATAAAAACAAGTGCCTTTCTTGGAGTTTGATTTCATAAAATGAACACCATAATGCCAGTAACTGATTTTAAATCCTAATTCCTTGGAGTTCAATTTAAACTTTATGGCAATTATTTTACTAATTTAACACCCAAGTACATATATACTAATATGTAGTATGAATTTCTATTAAAACCTTGTTTGGTTCAACCTTATTCTGATTCGACCAAATGCTGCATGACATCAAACCCTCCTCCACGCTCCTCAAGGAGAAGCGACGGTGTTACTCAACCCCTCCTTGCCCCTCGAAGCGAAACCGGAATGGCCGATGAAATGGTTGAAGCAGAGAATAGTCCAGTCAAGTCCCCAAGCACTCGAATCGCTTTTATCCTAAGGCGGCTGTCGTATTTGCCCACTACTCTCTCTCTCTCTCTCTCTCCCACCCTCTCTCTCTATCTCCTTCCCTCTCTCTCACTCACAAACACGCTTTATAGAAGTTTCTTGCATGGGTCACACTGAATTTTGTTCCTCACCTGTCCCGCATATCTAATAAAATGTAACTGCTTTCTTAGGCGTCGTCAGGAGTGCAGCCGCGCCCTAGACAAATGAAGTGTCATTTTCTCCTCGAATGATTAGAGATCTTAACGGACGTGGCATGCAGAATGAATAGGATTGCTGGGATAGGTAGCGCATATACTTTGAAGTTATCCTGTATGCCTCTTATTATTTTTAGTTTGACATTGTTTTGTCACTATTTTTTTCAAGAAAGTAGTGTCTTGCAAAAGTGAAACTCTTCTTTCCTTCGTAATTCCCAACTTAAACGTTTTCCCACCTCCTTATTCCCCATAAAGCATCCTTAGCCTGCCTCCACAGTTCTTCCCCCCTAAGTTTCCTTCCAATATAAAGTGGGATTTTGGTCCAAGCATAGACTTTTGTTTATAATTTTCGTTCCGATCTGTTCTTTTCCTGCAAATGCCATTTCCTTGATTTATTCGTAGTTAGATATTTAAATTATAAACTTTGGTTATTAGTATCTATGAAAAACTATTTTTTTACTTCACAGCAGTAAATTATAAGTAAATCCCATAAAGTTATGCCTGAAACGCTCCTGTAGAATTAACAGTTTATTATTTTTCATTAATTCATTTCATCATGAGTTAATGATAAAGTTACGCCTGAAACGATAAAAAAAGTTATATAAAATTTAGTCTACAGATAGCCAATTGTAATTTGTCTTCAATTTCTTGAAGCATTACTTGGTTGTCGGAAATAATATTATATTTAAGAATTCGTTTTCGCTTAACTCATACTTGACTTCAGTCGTCAAAATTAGTTTCGTCGACGTTCAAGTCCTTTGCCCTCTCTGCATTGCACCCGTGCCTGTGTTTTTTCCAGCTCTCTAAACATGCCTTAAAGTTCTTTTTGGTGAAACGCCTTTGCAACTCTCGGCGAATTTTCTTTCATTTTGAACTCAAAAGGATGACTGGGAACCAGAAATGTGAATAGAGCAAGCAAGAAAAAAATCACACGGCGCCACACGAGGGGAATCCGGACCTCGCCCTGAGATGCCTTTACCAGCAAACAAGATTTAATCCTTTTCCTTTGCTCAACTAAACTCGAGTTTGTGAAAATTCGCAAGAAAAAATGCTTTGCACAAAAACCCGGCATATATTTGCAAACGAAAATAAACACATACGGTTTGCAGCTGTATTTCCACGACAGTCGTGCCAACATGAGAAACCAACCACAGCGGCTACGTTATTGGCACGTATAGTCTAAATTTATGTTTAAATCTTTAAAACCTTTTGATCAGAGTAGTACGTAAAAGTGCATGCATACGTACCATACCTTAAATAGGCACAACGGTATAGATACAGTCAAACCTGTGTCTGCCCCAGTAAGTGATTTTACGGCAGGAACAAGTTTTATAAGTTTTTTGTCCATCAACTTTTTCATTAATAGATATCGATAACAAAATAATTTCTTCGAGCAACAAGAGGTGACTGTTATAAGGTCAAAATTAGAAGCTAAATTGCAGAACAGAAGCTAAATCTAGAAGCTAATCTAACAGAAGCTAAATTGCTATTTTTGAATTCTAATATAGTCATAATATATCATTTAAAATACGAGGTGCATTAAAGTTGTAAGATCTCCAATTTTTTTTCTCCGGACTTGGAAACAGATAGAAACAGGCGGTTTATTTTAAAATGAGCGGGAACTCATTGTCAATGCTTGACGGAGATGGCAGCACTGTACGACAGACAGAACCTCTAGCGGCAGCCACGAGAATAAGAACTGTTTTCGATACTTAAAATGAGGACGTTTTCGTTACATGACCAGCGTGTAATTATTCGTAGTGTGACACCGATTGAAATTCATCGCCAATGCACTTTCATCGTGGATGCACTTTTGACACATCCATGACTCCATCACCGCATGTCCTCTTCAACTGGCGATGAATTTTAATCGGTGTCACCCAACGAATGATTACACGCTGGTCATGTAACGAAAACGTCGCCATTTCAAGTATCAAAAACATCATTCTTGCGGCTGCCGCTAGAGGTTCTGTCTGCCGTACAGTGCTGCCATCTCTGTCACGCATTTACAAAGAGTGCCCGCTCATTTTAAAACAAACCGCATGTTTCTATCTGTTTACAGTCCGGAGAAAAAAAATTGCAGGCCTTACAACTTCAATGCACCTCGTATTATCAGACAGACAAAACCTAATAACATCAGACGTGAATTGACAGATATCATAATGAAAAATTAATTTTTTAATTTCCACAATTTTCTTGATTGGAATTTTATTAGTTGCACAATTTCTTTGTTAATTATTAAGTTGTTCTTCATTACGGTTCATCATAGGGCGTTTTATTGAGAAAAATCGCGACTTTAAATGGTAAAAATGACTTTTTTCCGATCCCTCAAATGAAAAAAATAAGGGAGGTTACGAAATTGAATCTTAAACCTTAGAATATCCGTTTCAGCTGCCTCCACTACTGTATATAGCAGTTAAAAGCTTGCCCTGAGCATCAGCTCAATGCTCTGCATCCGGCATAGTTCATCGTTTTCGACGGAAATGAACATCCAAAAAATGGAAATTATTATAGTCAGAAGTCATTCCGATATGTATGTTACAGGGTCAAGGAGAAGCCAACAAAAACTTCTTTAGGATGGTCCGCTGGGGTGGGATGGAGTGGAAAAACGTCAAATTTTCTGATGGAAAATATTTTTTAATTTTACACGCCATTGAGGTAAGTACGCGTCTTCTCGTATGGCGGTGAGACTTACTAGCAAACCGAATATCGGCCGGAAAAGTGTGACGGCGATAGATTTTTCCCCAGTAGTTACTATCAGATATCATACGATAGGTTCAATGTGATTAAGATAAACGGTTTCTTTTCACTCAGTGTTCCAAGCTAAAGAAATACATAAATTACTAAAATAATACTTGATATATAAGACGAATAAGATAAGGCCGTGAATAGGATAAGTAGGATAGTAGGTACTAATACATTTATTATTATTATTAATCGAAAATACTTGACCGTTTGGTCTGGTAGGCCATTCCCTAGTACGAAAATGAGTTCGTTCACCGCTTGACGTCATGCGGAATCCTCGCAGCTGCGCCACGTATAAAATGAAGGTGAAACTTATTCGGGAATTGTTTTAGAGCAGCCTAGATGAGAGTCCCTACATGAATTATACCAAATTATTTACATTTTTTCCAAAAATCTTCAATTTAGCATAATAATATACTCACGAAACTTATTAAGTACATATTTAATTACATATTAATTAAAGACTAAAAACTACATATTAGTACCATAGGAATGGTATTTGGTAGTTATCATGCTGCGTCTTTACTTTATTCCCGAGTAATTAAAATATAAATGAGTTATTGAATATCTTTGCATGAAAGTTATTGGTTTCGTGGTAAATAATTAAACATGCACGTTTGTAAGAATGCATGCCTGACGTGTCTTTCGTGGACCTTCGGTGTTATCGATGGATGCAGGTCTACGTTTTAATAGATTTCCTTCGCCATGTGTGTGCACCCGACAGTTCAGTAGCCGATGAAATGGGAGTAGTAACGTAGAAAAATCCAAGAGTAGGCGCACCAGGTGATTCTCTTTTTGCTGCAGTTCCCCCTGGAAATCTCATTGCATCCGTCCGCCCTGCGGGGAGAGACGCCTTCTCTCGGATAATCCTCCTCCTCTCCCCTTCTCCCTCCCCACCTGCCGCATGGGAATTTTAAACATTCATCCTCTTTTGTTCCAACGCTCGCCACTCGTCCGAGGGTGGGACGAGATTTGTTGCCTGTTGTGTTTCTTTTATTTTTCTTTTTAAATTGGAGAAACACGGCCCGTGGATTCTTCGCGCCACTCCGCAGATGATGACGATGGCGGTGTGGGGCGGGGGGATACTTGACGCGCCAGCACGAAAGCAAAGGCGCTCTCCATTATTAATCCCTCTCCCGGGAGAATCCCTCTCTCGGAGAGACAGAAAGAGAGGATTTCAAAAGGGTCGTGAGGATGATGACGATAACAAGGGAAGGGGTGGAAGGGGAAGTGTGACGACGGTGCACTCAAGGGACTCATGGTCGGACGAGAATATATTTCTACCCGCGGTCACCGTGGAAAGTTGTAGGGAGGACAACACCAAGCCAAGCGTTGCCAGATTTCTAGTGGGAGAAGGGTTACATTGTTCAAGTCCGAGTCCGATTATAAAGTGGTCGATGAAGTAATTGTCCATTGGGGTAACGGCACGACCAGTAGTCAAGGAAGACCACTCATTTGATAAGTTGAAATCATCTAATAATATAATGTCACCCAATGACCTGACATGGAGGACAGAATCAAAACAGGCTTCAAGGGTCGATAAATTTTTGGTGGGTGGGCGATAAAAGCAACCAATAAGCAAAGTTCTAGGTCTGTCGTCGGGGCGTTTCAGTTGCATCTCAATCCACATGATATCTCAATTGGTTTCGATATCGAACCGTCTTTTAGAAGGTAAATTCACGTCAACGGCCACTAGAACACCACCCCCCCACGTGAGTTACGATCCCGGCGAAAAACTTGGTGAGTGGCTGAAAATTCGATTTCGAAATCGGAGACGGTGTCTTTGAGCCGGGTCTCGGTCGAAGCTATTACTTCGAACGAGGCGAGTCCAAGAAGGTTCGCCGAGAGTGCCGAAAGTTTGTTCTGGATGCTACGTACGTTTTGGTAATAAAAATTACATTCCGGACCAGGGTTGAGAGAAACATCGCCAGCCAGAAGGATGATGAAAGCAAGACGATTCCAGACTGGGGCGTGACGAGTGCAACTCACAGCACACGAGGAAAAGGAGCGCGGCGCCCGACTGAAAACGAGGCTGCAAGGCACCCCGACACAGCGAAGCGAGCCACGCGGCGTGTGCGAGGGGGATCGCCCGGGAGGACATCGGCGGTCAGTGGGCGAGCCGCAAAGGAGTGAGCAGGGAAACACAAAACTTCTTCGGGAGCACGGAAAACACTCAGGATTGCGACCACTATTAGCCCTAGAGGGGGAGGGGAAACCGCTGGTGCGCAGGTCGTAAAAAACACGCGGAAAAACGAAGTTGCACGAACAAAAAAAAAACAAAAAAACTCAGGAGGCTAAAAACACGTGCACTAGTGCCGGCGGCCATCTTGGAAAAAAGTCAACCTAATAGGTATCCTTAATTGCCTAGGTCGTAATTCAATTTATCGTCCCGACAACACGGAGAACATAAAATTCTACGCTTCAAAATGTCTCTCTTAATGTCATATTTTTACCTCCAATTTGGTCACTGCTTCATCTTTCTAATGGTCCATGGAAAGACAGATTTGGAATTATCTCCGTTCGTGAGAGATTAAACGCTAAATTTCCCTGATTTAATTTCCTGATCTGATGATCTGTAGGAATTATAATGACAACACTGGAAATTACTGAAATTTTCCCAATGGGTTGAACCTACAGTTTCTAACCTAAGTTCTGTAGCGATTCTCTATTCCACTTAGCGATCTTGTGACGCTAATATTTTATTCCTACCACCGCTCTGCGCTGTACTCCGTCGAAGTCATTTCAAGTTCATACGGATCCCATACGCTATAAGCATACATATTCAAAGTATGTGCCCAAAAGTGAAAAGTAACAACGGTCTCTAGTTTTTCTTTGCTTCTTTTAAGCATTCTTTTTATGAATGTCAACTTTTTTGCTTCATTGAGCAAATATATTTTCCGTGCGTGATTTTACCATACTAAGTTCGCAGTAATGCTTGATGGCGTCTAATCTTCTTAGTTTTGATCCAAAAATAATTTTACGTCCCCGGAGGTTTCATTCCTTTAGAGAAATTCATGAATACCTCCCTCTCTCAATTTATCTGTGACTGCCATTTTACTGGTACACCTCAATCCCGTATTACGGTCATATGAAAAAATTTGGGTATCATCCTGACTACGAGTTTTCCTATATACACATATTGCAGAATCATCGCTGAGCATACGAAATTACTTTCAACGACGGTGCAAATTTAATCTGAACTGAGAATCTGGAGTTAGAATCTGGACGCTTTTCGCATTTTCACCACCTGGGTTCCTTGTTTTCCACGATTCGTGAAACACGGCCCACAAACTCCACGCTTCAATTCCATTCCCACATTACTTATCTAGTATCTTCTTCCCCGATTTCGTCACAATGTCCCTTGTCCCTGACTCGGGCTTCCATCTGTGGTCCCCTTCTGTAGACTGAGGTCCGAAGTTTCATCCACATGTATGAAATACCCTGAAAGCCACCTCGAGGGCGTGTGGCAGGGGGTGATTTATCACGAGGAGTCATTCATTCACAGGTGCGCACGTTCCAAAGAATTCATCATGTAAGAAACCACTCGTATACAGGCATTATAGGAACAGTATTAATAGATGCAGAAACAATAAAAATGACTAAAAAATATCTTATTGACACGGGTTCTTGTAGCAAGCAATTACTAAATCCGCTTTGAAAAAAAATGTTTATTGTATTAGCCTCTTCTAAACCGCCGGTATATATTTTTCTGCTGTTATTCAAGAAGTAAATAGCAGACTTGTCTCCCTGAACCTCCATTAAATAAGGCTAGAATACTTTTGGATTGTCATCTAAATATTCGCTTTATATTTAAACTTACAAGTTATTTAATGCTTTACGACAATCGTTTCTCGCCAAAGAAATCACATATTTCCTCTAAATTTCAATTATTTTCTTATGTTCATTATTAGACTCTCTTCCCCCGGCGTGCTCAATCCATTTTCGCTTAACTATATTCATTTATTTTCTTCCAAATCATTTTTTGAGAATTTTATTTATATGATTTCCTCTTGTTCTCCTCAACTGTGTTTTTTATCACCTAACCATCCTTGAAAACATCGCTCCAGTGGCTTTAAGACGTCATTGCAGCCAGCCCCACAGGGCTTAGGAACAGGCATTGTGTGAACTTCAATTATATTCTATATTTTCAGGCACAACTATGTGGAAATCCATTTCTGAGAAAAAGGTATAACGTACTACGTATTTTTCCACTAAGATTTTGAATCTGGTACGACTAGTTTCAAAGCTACGGCGTCATCTGATGATGATGGCGTAACGTTGAAATTAGTCGTACCAGATTAAAAATCTTAGTGGAAAAATACGTGGTACGTTATACCTTTTTCTCTTAACTTCAATTCTTTGAGCTCAGGGCATTCATTATCTTTCTATCAGGTCATCATCTTTCGCGAATTTTCACTTCGTTATCTCAAATATAGGGAACTGTGAATATGTCAAAATGCCTTTTTATTTCACATATTTTGTCATTCTGCTTTCATTATACTGCTTTCATTATACGGGATATTTTTTTCAATTTTGATGCTTATACTTTTATATTCTAGCCGAGATTGCATGGCGTTGGCTCTTGGAGCTTGGAGGATAACCCGTAGAGGAAGAGAATACAATACCCCGAGCATCTTACTCAGTGTGTGGTTTAGAGTCTGTTCAGCAATATCAAACTTTTTAGACCGGAAGAAAAGGTATGAATTTATGGGAATAAAAAGGTAAAAGGAAGTTTATGGGTCATCTTACATTTAGTTCGTCGCTCAACTTTTTCCGAATATGTGATCTTAAAAACTTGAATCCCTTCATGAGTACTAGGGATAACGATTTTCATGTTCAGCCTGCTTTATTTCCCTTCTAAACGAATTAATAGGGTAGTATTAAAGCCTGAAGCGATTTTCCGATGAAAGAGTAATTTAATATGATTGATTAATTATGAAAAATGACATTTATACAAGATTATATTTACAGAAAGGAAAGAACTCCATCTTTGATCCAAGTATGACAGTGGGTCGTCCAGTATAGGAAGTATGTACTCGAAGAGGTCACGATGATTTTTTTATATTTTCATTTATGTAATTAAAATGGATTTCTTATCTACGTTTTCATATCTTTTTAGATTTTTTATTCACTCATACCAGAAACGCCGACATTTTTCAGTGCTCTCAATCCGCTATTCCTTCCAGGGAAAGTCATAAACACTTGTTATAGGCACGCTTCCGGGGAGTGCCAACGGCGAACGAAGTTAACCGAGAGAGAGAGAGAGAGAAAGAAAGAGGGAGGGAGAGGGATTCGAGTAATCTTTGCGGTTAATGAGCCTTCAACCTCGCTCTTTTTTTTCATCTCTCCATTCAGAAAGTGGAAACGGAGTCGTAGTCACAAAAAACGCCGCAACTTGGAAAAGTTCCACTCTTTGTCCCGTGGCAAACCTCCCTCATTTACTTACGCGCCTCCTCAAGCGCCGACTTCAACTCCTTTTTGGTCTCTTTGACCTCTTACTCCGGTATTTACACCCGACCCTTAGAAAAAGGAATTTTAAAATATTATTAATGTCCGCCAACCGTTTGGCGAGCGGTAAACTGCCGAGTGAAAATGCCTTAAAGCATGCCGTGAATTCCAACCAATATATATATATATATATACATACGTATACATATATATATATATATAGCATTCAAATAATAGTAAATTAAGAAAAGGGATAGTAACACATAAAAGGACGAACACACAATGTGGTTGAAAATATTTGATGGAAACC
>WURS02076162.1:0-10307 GCA_011762765.2 Rhinocypha anisoptera | reverse complement strand
AACGATGTGTGAGGCAGGGGCGTTATCATGGTGCAAAATCCAATTTTTGTTCTTCCACAAATCCGGGCGTTTCTGGCGGATTGCCTCGCGCAAATTGCGCATAACTTGCAGGTAATATTCCTTATTGACTGTAGGGCAGTGTGGCAAGAACTCATGATGCACCACGCCCCTGCAATCGAAGAAAAAAAAGAAGAATTCGCGATACTTCTTGAACAGACCTTGTATATTGTATAATTTGAGGAATACGAACTCATTGCCAGCAGGGGTTAACCTGGGGGTAGCGCACTCGCCGTCTAACCCAAAGGTCATGAGGTCGAGTCCCTCCAAGAGCATTGGTCCAATTGGGTGTTTGTCCAATAGGGATTTTCTATAATTTACAGATATTTAAATGACTATAGTAGTACTCTACGCACCCTATAAACAAAAGTTCTACTACTCGCACTACCGCGAATTAATTCCTCTGCCAATCTTGGAATGCGGAATCTCAGCCATGTTCTGAAAAATGATTTTTCCTATTCCAATTTCTTAAGATTGTTGAATTCCCCGTCCGACTGAGCTTATGAAATCACTTTATTATCCCGAGGGCTCCCATTGTCGCGATGAATGAACTGTGACAATATTGTAATCACCGATATTTCACCCCGGAATTCCTTTGACACCCACGGGCGGTGTCTTTCGTGACACCGTCCACGCCAGCGAGGCACGACCTCGCAAGCGTCTCGTCCTCTTTTCCACCATCTCCCCCCTCTCCCCCCTCTCTCTCTCTCACCGCAGCGCCTTGATGTCCCTTCTCACACTCGCACTGGAGAGACGCCTCCCTCTCTCGCGCGCCACCTCGGGCTAAAACGGAGCCTTTCGATCATTCTCCTTTGATGGTGAGCTCTGACCGACCGCTTGGTGAGCGACAAGTGCGGATTTAGGGCTCGTAAAGAGTTTATTTTTAAATTTATTTGCACATATTGTCGGCAAGACGGCGCCTTCGACAGTCGCAAAATACATGTGTAGGAACTTGTCATCAAGGGTGAAAGGTTTTCATTTTCCCTCGGGGTAATCATGAAGAAAGGCGGAATTTTGCCCCGTTTCCTCTATCGGTTAGAAATCTGAATCCGTAATTATAATTTGTGACTCGCCTGCGTGGTAGCTGGTGAAAATTTGTCGAGCCGTCCTTCTCCTGGACAAATTCACATTAGTTGGAAGAATCGGTATGCGTATATTTCCCCTAAGGAAATGTTTGATTTTATTACATTGTTTCCTTCAGTGATTTTCCTTAGGCTTACGTGGACAAAAAACTTTTTTATATCTATATTTATGGTCGCCCATCTTAATCAGTACGTGGCGCATTTTGTAGTTATCTAGTGTTTCATCGTCGAAAGCTTTTCAATCCCCAAGTTAAAATTGTTTTTTAGGAATATTTTCCTGAATCGTGTCTTGTGTGGCTTGTTCGTAATAATTTACGTACGTCATTTTCTTAAAGTTCTATATTAAAAAAGTGTACTTTCAGTGCTTTCAGTAATTGAAACCAGAAAATATCTCCAAAGTAAATTTACAGATATAAGATCCAAGTTTTGAAAATCTTCAAAGTTTTATGTCAATCTGAACTTTTAAATGAGCCTTCATGACGATCGATAAATATGCAACACTGCTATAAATGTAGACATTCACACGCATAAAGACTATTGTAAAAGGCGTTTTAAAAACCCGTGCGGACGGTTCGACAACTTGGGAGACCATTACCTCTCTTTTCATGAGAGAAGTCTTTTGTGTGCGATATACTTTTGTATACATTGAAATACATCCTTTAAACACTTTGATTGATTTTTGGGGTATCTATGAAAAATTTAGCTTTATTAAATTAAACTTTTGGTCAGTCGTTCAAATCACTAAAGATCATTTATGCAGGAGTAATTTACTTTTGTCTTATAATTGGCACCAGTTGGTACTGATATTACGGATGTGTGACATTGCTGTCCTCTTCACAAATGTTTTTATGATATCATGGTTGGAGGTTTGATCACTTTTTCTTTTACTTTTCCAAATTATTTCTGAGATTGTTCACCGAATAAGTAAAACGCAAAGTCGGGAAGGACGCGTCGCATTGACGTATTAAATAAATTCCTTGATACCATCTGATTCTCGCATGATACTTTTTTATTGATAAAATTTGCTGGATATATGGTGTGCAAGCCCTTGATAGTGCTTGTCTCTGAACGGAGATTCTCTTTTTTTTTACTTCGATCTTCTTCCTGCACACCTCAAACCACTTTGTTTACTATTGCGTCATTTCTTCGCTCACATACAGAATGGCTATTAGTTTGGCGGCACATAACTCCCGGAAAACTAGCTAGCTTATTCAACTAGGTGTTGCTGCTAAGTAATCCAAATTCCTTGGGAAAAAGAATTTCATCTTTCTCTGCACGTATTATGTGCACTATTCCCAGTACTTCTCATATGTTGGTTCAAGAGGAATCTACATCCATATTTTGGTAATGATTTTATTCTCTTCTAATAAAACTCGTGATTTCCATTTATTTGATGCTGTACTCCGGAAATTGGTTGATTTTATACTCTTCGCTTTGATTACACGTGGATCAAATACTTTTCCTCGTTTATACTCTCATGTAGCCTTACAGGGATTTCTTCACCTGAAATTCCTCTGGGAATGTATTAATGAGTCTGTCATTTTAAACAATGCAGCGGTGGATCTGCAGTGCAAATGACAGAATTATTACTAATTGAATTGAATCATATACTGTTCTCGCGTCACATATGAAAAGACTATTATATGCGTTGTGAATTACGATTTGTATTTGAACCTAAGCAAAGAGTTAACTTTGGTATGGAATGTTATTTGTAAGCCATATTGTTTTCATGGAAACTTCTATTCCAAAGAAGATATTTGTAAAAGCAATGTACCACTTTATGGAGGCTTTCGAGCAAATGAGTCGGGAAATATTGGTTCTCTTGTGGCAATTTAAAAAAATTACATCAGATGACCTTTAATGAAGGCTACTGTACTGTTGTTATAGTAGTTACTTGCTTATTTTAAAAAATAGGATGGTGATTCCAATGAGCACGAAAAGGGAATTTCGAGTAACCCGTAAAAATACAGACCAAATGACATAGCCAACCAATTTCATAAAAATTTCAACCACCGAATACATTAGAAGATTTTACCATTTAAAAATAGCAACTAAATATTTTCATGTGACGACAATAATCAGTGTACACTAAAACAGGAAATATGACCAAAAACCTAAAAATAAATAAAGGTTCCTGTTGCCTCGTACAGTGTTACACGTGCACTTGTGTTTCTTTCATATTATACTAACACTTTGTAATATACAGCCAATGCCCTAACCTTATGGTCATGTAGCTACTTGCCCTGTTTGTAATAGCATTAAGATGCATTTAGTCGCCATGTTTCCTATTGTGATCGCTGCGCCAAATATAACTACTTTGAACATTTATTCAGCCGACCTTTATACGTTTGACTGCAATGGCTACTCCGATATAGTTTTTTTCGTTATATTTGTATTTGCAAGGAAAAACTTGGCTATGAATTGAATCGGCGTTATTGTTGTTATGCTGCATAAAATCTTGACACCGACCAGTAGTTTTATTGACCCATCATGGTCATCTTGTAGCACCCACGTGTAGCTAGTAGCACGGTAATCTTTCAAATATATTCGATTTGGTTCAGAATTGAAAGGTATCATGTGAGTTGGCGATAGTTAGGTGGCCATCAAGTTATAATGATAATTTTTTCGATAAAGTAATCACCACTCACTTTATTTAATGATTTTATCTAAATATGCATCAGTGAATGGTGGCTTAATACCACACTAGAAGGTCAAAATTTGGAATGGTTTATTCGGGGAGTTTCATAGAGGAAAGTGGACGCAGTGACCAGCATATTAGGCGAAGAATTGCAATAGCAAGAGAGGCCTTTGCCAAAAGGAAGGTATTGATAACAGGGACCTTAAACATAGACGTGAAGAAAAGGTTAGTGAGAACCCTCATATGGATCGTAGGTTTACATGAATCCGAAACCTGGTCCACGATGAGCATAGATTGGTGGAGGCTTCTGTGATGTTTTTTTGGCGAAGGATGGAGAAGGTGAAGTGAACGGAGAGAAAAACTAACGATGTGCTAAGAATGGTAGGGGAGGAGAGACGATTTCTGCGTGAAATTCAAAGAAGGCGGGAAAAGTGTAAGGCATTGGTACTCAGTGGCAATGGGTTGTTGAAGGTTTTGATAAAGGAAAGAATGTTTGGTAGGAGGGGTAGGATTTTGAATAGAATGATAGGCAGTGGGAAGTATACAGGTTTGAGAGTGATTAAGTTGAGATTTAGTGGAAAAATATAACCTGAGACTCATTAAAAACTTACCTTAACTGATAGATTACCCTTCATCATCATTTTGCTGTTTAATCTCTGTTTGTCCGCTCACTCGGACATTACGGCGAGTATGGTCGAGCAGACGTCTACTCGTAGGAAAGTGCCGCACTAATGAAAATCGGAGCCCATTTTCCAAAGTAGCATGCCGCGCCCACACAGTATTCCTCGCCCCCTCTTTTCTCCCCCTTCCTCTCCCACCACATCTTCGTCCGTCCCTTTCTTCTCCCACCTTTACTCTCCCGGAGGGGTGGAGCCAAGTTTCCACCCTTTCCGACTCCCCTTCCTCCCTCCCTTTTTGAAGGGTCCATTAAAAATTGGTTCGGACATGTGATGGCCCCATAAAAAAATAAGGAGAACACCAGTTATTAGATTCCGTTTATAAACATTTTTTATAATTTTATCGCCCGGTTATCGCTTCACAAAATTAAGGTTTCTCTTCCCTCCTCTTCACGTTCCTCTCTTTTTGTCTCTTCTCCGTTTCTTCATGGATGGTGTGTGTGTGCAAAGAAACGGGTGGGAGTAAGGGGGGCGGAGGAGAAGGGAGCACCATCTCTCCAAGGAAGGATTTGGGGTGTTTTTTAAGCCTCCCCGCCCACCCATGCCACCCCGCGCCCTCTAGGGTTGTCGGATGCTTCACATGTTTCATTATTATTTCATATTTTATGGCATTGTCCGAGAAATCGACCGCTTCTCAGAATTTATCGTTGGCTCTTGGAAGGTGGATTATAAAAGGGAGAATGAAATGAAGGGGGACGGCGGGTCGTAAAAACCTCCTCAAGTGAGAACGTCAGTGTGATAAGGAAAGAGGTGGATTATGGGGGCGGACGAGACATTGCGGGAGTGGCGTGGGGGAGACATTTCCCGAAGGGAGGTGTATGTTCATTAATGTAATAGTTTCTCTTTTTGCCGCGAGATTAATCAAGTGCATCTTAAAATATTCCATTTTATGGTGTTTCCTAACATCTTCGCGGCAGTGAATTATCTGCGGAGGCCTGTTTGTCTACGCGCTGGAGTATTCCTAGTTTCCTCCTCTGTCAGGGGAATAGTTGTGGTTTGTCATGAAGTAACTTTGAATTTACCTTAGCCGATTTTTTGTTGCGCTTTAACGGCCAGATTTTATTGCGCGATTCATGAGTCTCTTTACCACCGACTTGGAAAACTTAGAATTACTATTTCATTGTATGTGATTGCGTATTCTAATTCTATAATGTTAGTACATTACATACATACTTCACCTGGATTTGTTAATTTACCTTAGATATTTTTTATTTTACTAATGATTTTTAAATATTCATCAAGTTGGTCGTTGTACTTCCCATCTGAAGGTGGCTGAAAAGCAAAGCTCTTCTCCTGACGTTTATATTTTCCGCCTGGGTCAAAGATTACGTGTTATTATGCTTACACATTGCTATGCCAAGAAGGAATATGAAAAGTATTTTAGTTTCGGTAGCTAATGCGCACTTATTTTTAAAGTTAGGGTTTGATTCCCTCATAATTCATGGGCGTTTCTTTATCGTATCATTGCCAAATTTAAGTCAGCTATCGTTGGCAATCCTATCTCTACAACGCCGACACCAATAAAAATAAATAACGAAATAATTTAATGCTCCGTTTTTCTGTGCCTGCGATATGGTAACTACTTGCACACAAACTGAGCCATTATTAATGACTATGTATAATCATGAAATATATTATTTATTTATTTACCTGTCCTCTTGCTACAATGATTATGATTTTGGTTTAGCTTATTAATATGTGGAGGGAATACTTGTGAGATTCGGAGTTAGTCTATCGATCTCTGAATATTGACATTAGAATGAGGGAGTACTCACTTTTTTCTGGCTGTGTTTAGTTCAATTCTTTAATAATCTACTTAAGTACCACCTCTACGGTTACCGAACGAATTTCAACGTGACTCAGACGCGGAATGATGTTAACGGTTTTTTTCACCAAGGATTACATCTTTCTTCGCTTTTTAATGTTGTTTCGTAAGTGTTTGGAGCACGTGATATTTTTTTAAATTGTTGCGAAAACGTCATAAAAAAAATTGGACGCATATTCTTGCTGATGAGGAACAGGAGTCCGTCGTATGTGCATGGCGGTAGCCTATGGTCTCGAAACACGACCGAATGGCTTCTTTTGGTGTCGGCTGTAAACCATATAAGTAATGGGGTCGATGTATAGCAATAGGAAGACTTGCTAGCTCAAATATCTCCCAAGCATGCGAATGTTGAAATGCTTATTCTATGGTATCTATCGACCCAAAATTATCGATCGTCCGGCGATATGATCTTGTATGAATTCCTAGTTTTCTTCCAGTAAAGGAGTATTACAACGAAATGACTTATTTTTCAAACGAAGTTTTGTCACAAACTTTTCATTTGTGTTTGATATTTTACATCCAAAGAAATTAGCTTTCGAGGGCAATTTGTGTGAAGAGTTTCCCAGTTTGTGTCACGAATATGTTATTAAGGGATCCCTTGTTATTCTCTCCTGATAACCCTTCGGTTGAATTTCAAAATATTTTTAAAAACTAATATCATAATTAATTTCTTTATAGAAGAATTTTATTCACCACTTGTAAAGTGATGCCACAATTTGATAGAAATGTAAAATGCTGTCGTAGTTATCAAACGAAAGCCTGTATTATAAATATATTAAATATTTTATAATGACAATTCTCTACATTCTCTCGTTAATTTCAAATTGGACGGTAGAAGTTAAAAAAAACCGAATGTTTTTGTCTTCTAGAGGCACTAGAAAATTAATGTCCTGGGAAGGTCACAATAACTTTTAGTGATGCTTATATGCACACACCATAAACCTACTTACTAATAAAACACCTAAATACGTAGAAAAATCACGGTATGTCTTCTCAAGGTAAAGGAATCATTTAATGAAGTGACTTAAAGGCGGGCCTTTTCAAATATATAATTTGGTTTTTAGATTCCAATCCAAAAGCAGGTGTTAATTATTATGGTGCCTGAGGCTTTAGGATTATTCAGACGTCAGATATTTAATGTATTTTTTCTTATAGCGTGACTTATCTCATGAAATAAGGGACGCAAAGAGGAGCAATTTAACGGTCACCGACGGTTAATTAAGGCCAATAAAATGCCAAAACCTGGATCACGCACATCATGTTAAAGCTCTGTTATTGAGCGGCACTCCTTCATTTTCATCGTCATTGAAGAATAACTGGATGCGTCCGTAGAAACGGCTGTAGCGGAAGCAATTAATATCACAGGGAGCTGATCGCTCGCGTCCGTGGGGGGGAGGGAGGGAGGGTAGTAAAAGTTTCATGCTGCGAAATCGTCATTTTGAAAGATGATTTTTTTGTCGTCATTGAGAAGAACACTTGTGTGTTGGTTTGTTGACCTATGAAAAAAATTACCGTTGGCACAGCACTTTTTCCGATGAAATGGATCAAACGACTGGTATTTAAAAAATGTAAAATGCAATGCGACATCCGTAATTCTTAAGTTCGTCCTGAGATCATCTTAGATAACAATTTTTTCCCCGTGATATGATCTATGGAGGTGCATAATTTTGATCTTCGTGTGGTCCTAAATCGTCATACTCGTATCAATCAAAAAACCGTACTCCAGGGAATTCATCTATGAGAAAACGCAATCACTTCTGTGAGATACTTATAGTGCTAATCAATTAGGTATTCTAGCCTTATGTATGTTAGTCTTCCATGTTGGCTCCCGTTATGATAAGTAACTCGCATAAAATATTTATATACATTGAGTTAAATTTATATTCTTCACTAACTGGAACATTTGATAAATTGTTCTCTGCAAGAACAAAAAAGAGATATTATAAAAACCATATCTCTAACTAATTACCTGTTCCCAGCGTAGGAGAGTGGGAACAAATTTCCTTTACAATTTTTAGTCATTGCGATTTCATACCATTTTTAATAAACATATTATTTATACACATGAGCTTTATCAGTTCCATATTACTTATTTTATACATCAATGCCATCTGTGTTCTGCTCTAGCAGTAACCTCATCTCTTTGGTGAGGACTCAGGAGGTTTACATCGACATTTTCGCAATTCGTAAGTGACATAGAAGTTAGAATCCGCCAGGTCAGATATTTGAGGTCTGCAATGGAACTCTCTACAACCTTAGGACGATGGTTTCACATCTATACAACTCCCTGTGATCCACTCTAAGGACGTATGACAGATTCGTGTTAAGAGCATGGATTATAAGCCTTCGAACGTTGACTGCGGAATATCTAATTGGTGGAAAATATGAAAAGATTAAATACGTGAATATTTAAAGCAATTGTAACATTATCAATGTAATAAGGTTACATTTCATATAAGCAGAGTATCAGTAGGTCTTGTTATCTGAATTGAGAACTTCATGTTTTACTTTCATACTCACTCTGAAAGCTTGCTACTAAGGGTCTACAACTACATCCGGTAGATGATTTCTGGTGAAAGTATCATTGGAACAATGGTAGGCTGGAAGTAAGGAACTGCTCTGTTATTGGGGATACTGATATTTTTCAGATGAATAATCTACCTTGACATTAAAATTATGAATTTTCATATATACTGCTTGTACCCGTATATGTTCGCGTTAATTTGAAGATTTTGTTGGTCGTAAAATCAAGGTTTAAACTCTAAACGAGTTCAGTTTTGAGGATTTTATAATTTGGGCTTGATGTTGAAAATGCGACAGTTCAAATGAAAAATGCGAATAGTATAATCAGGATGCCAAAATTGATGAAAACAAAGATCGATCGATATACCCCATTGATTGTGAGACATCGAAATTTTAAATATTGACTCTGAGGGGAAATACTTGGCTTTTGAGTAAGAAAAACCAGTGCTGAATTATACACGAAACATGAGAAAAATATATACTTGAAAAATATATAAGTGATTGCGAACGGTAAAAATAAGTGTTGTGCGGATTATTGGGACCTCTTTCTTGAAGCCCTAGATTAATCCTCGTTATTGCAATTGGAATACAGTAAGCCTTACGGTGAATAAGATAAATTGATTCTGACATACTTATGCTTCTTGTTCATTGTTCTGTTGGAAGTATCACCTTACATGAATATTCACATAAAATTCGCCGGCCTCGGCGGGGTAACTTCCTTGTCTGTTAATCCGGAGGCCGTGGTTTCGAATCCCGGCTAGGGGAACTTGTTATACTGTGCCACTGTGATTGACCAAGTGTTTTGTATGGACAAGTGAACAAAAAATTGATAATAAAAAAATAGTGAGTTATATAACCCTTACGCCTAGAAACCTTGCAACTCAGTCCGTACCTTTGTGCCGAGGCTCCGGGCACCAACGCACACTTTTTTATTTTAGCTGGCTGATTTACCTATCCATTTTCATTTTGCAGGAGAGGGATGAGAGGGAAGAAATCGAAAGGGAGCTTAAGGTGACGCAGGAACTGCTCCTGAGGAGGGCTGCCGTGGGGGTCGCGGGTGGACCCCTGGGCGTTGGAGTGATGGGCGTCGGCGGCAGGGGCGGAGGAGGCGGCGGTGGCGGCGCCGAAGATGAGGATGAGGAGGACCTGGACGACGAGGAGTCCAATCCCCACCCTGGCCCGACCGCGGACCATCACCGCCCCCTTATCCAGAACCATCACTCCCTCCTCTCCTCATCTTCGGCCGCATCCACCACGTCCTCCGCCTCTTCGTCTCCACAGCAGGCCATGATGGGAGGCCCGACGGCCGGCGGCAACGGCGCGGGGATGATCCCCTCCGGGGTCCCCACCAGCGTCCCCTCCACCATCGGCGTCGCGGACTTGCAACTGCGGACGCCTCCGCCACCCCCGCCGCTTCCGCCGCCGATGCACGCGCCGCCCCCGTCGACCTCCGCGCCGACGCTCAGCTTTTCCATCCCGGCTCCGTCGCCACTCGCGCCCCCGCA
>WURS02076151.1:0-10307 GCA_011762765.2 Rhinocypha anisoptera | reverse complement strand
ATCTTTCCATTAATTTATATGGTATATCCCGTAGATTTTTCTTATCAAATTGTTATTTATGTATTTATTTATCTGTCTTGTATTTAAGCTTGCTCTTCCATCACACTTCACCAGATGATGGCGATCTTCGCCGAATCCGGTCGCGTTTTGTATCTTTTGTGGAAATATAATAGTTATTAATAAAAAACCATCACGCCACTTTAATCCATCTTCGAGCGGTTGATTTCTCTAAGAGAAAGTATCCTGAAATATGATAATTACGGCATCTGCCTCTCTTATTTTGTCAATGTGGTCCGACAATATATATGTAGTTTGTACTACGGATAATTGAAAGAAGTAATAGAAGAATCTTAAATTTACTTATTCATTCATCGTCATTGATTAAAATAAAAAAGGTAAAAGGTGCAACATAATATTGTGATTCTTCCAGGGATAACATATATTCCAAGCAGCCCGCAGTTCATACAAAAACAATGGGAGGACAAAAGACCAAACAAATATGTCAATACGTTTATAGAATGAGAAACGATTCAAAAATAAAATTTGTAATATCAAATCACTGTGGATTCCAATATCACTGTGGAATTCAGGTATTTCCGATAAATTTAATTTAGCGTTAGGTGTTCTCCACCTTAACGCCCTCACACGTAGTGCTGTAACCATGTCCATATTCCTCTTAGTTTTATTGAAGAAGTTTCTAAGGAATCGTGCAGCCCTGCTTTGAATTTTCTCGTTCGGACGAATGGCATTTTATTAGATGGTTCCCATATACACCACATGTATTCTTAATATGATTCCCAGTGAGATTGATCGCAACTCCCTATCAACTTTAAATGACTTTACCAACTATTCGCTCGATGAAGCCTAATTTTTTATTTGTCTGTCTACTGTTTTTTTACGTATGCTGGAACCCCATTATAATTCCGTTCGATATTTTTTTTAAACTTCTTCTTCCAATGAGATGCATTTGAATGATTTCTTCTGAACGACCGCTTTACGTTCCTTTTATTCGGGAAATACGGTATTTTCATCGGGGTTCATTTTTCTCCTCTTCCGTTAGGCAAGAAGGTGCAACTTTGATTCTCCCGCCAGGCTCGTTGCTTTGGATTATTTCATTGCCATTCCTATTATTAAACACACTCATCTGGTACGTCTGGATAAAATGTTGTTACAGTACTTCCGTCAATGCTGCTTCAATTTTTCCCTCACTTAATTGTATAAGATTATTTTATTCCTTAGTTTTTACTTTCTCTCTTTAGCATTTTTAATAATAAAAGTTAACGGTAGATCTATTACCGTGTCTTACCGGATAAATTATATTCTTTAATATCAAGCGGCGTTTCCTTTACAAGCATATAATTTACTTGTTCGTAAATGTTGCCACTAGACAACCATTTCAATCGCGGTAGCGTAATCATTTCGTGATGAGGGGATAGAACAAGACTTCGCAGCTCCACAGTACATATATTTTATTCCGACTAGTTTCGCTAATATATTAGAACCATCAAGGGAAATATAAATAAGGACTGCTTTCATTTTCAATGCAATTCCTAATTTTCTTTGATGATGCTAATATTTTAGTGAAACTAGTCGAAATAAAATATATATATACTTTGGGACTGCGAAGTCTTATTCTATCCCCTCATATTGATAGAATTCCACAGTCAAGGCCTCAACTGTCTTTCGTAATGATTTCACATTGACGTATTCAGTTTTCTTTTTGCTGATGGTATTTATAATTCGAAAATTAAATTATTATTATTATTGGTGCTTACGCAATTATTGGTGAGTGTCAAAGTCATTAGTGATAATTTGTGAGAAATTACAAGGCATTCCAGCTTAAAATCATCTACCTTTCCTAGATTTTGACTATTCGCTCCCCCGTTCCCCACCCCCCTCCACCTCCTCCTCCTTATACCCTCCCTACCCGTCTCCTATCTTTTACTTCATATCTCTCCCCTCGTTATCTCTCCTAGCCATGATTTTCATGAGGCCAATGTTACCACGCTCCTTCAACCGCTTGGACTTCCCTCTCAATTTTTTCCGTCGTGCGTTCTCCTTTTTTCTTTCTGTCCACCGGGACTAAGAGCGGAAATAAACCGCGAAGGACCCAAAAGCGAGGTTCGCTCGACCCAAAACAACAAAACAACGACACCCACTCGTTCTTCAGCCTCCGCGCCGCGCCGGACGTCTGGCGGCAGCTCGGTTGACGAAGTGGGGAGGGGCGGGGAGAGGCGGGTCGACCCGGAAGTGTCTTTCGCTCAAGGAAATACATGCGGAGTTAAGATATTCTGTCGTCCGCCATGGAAGCCTCGATTCCTTCCAGACACTCATGCTCAGAAGGGGGCAATCTGGAACGGAGGAGGAGTGGCTGGGCAGATAAGGATGTGGGTTGGGGGATCGCGACATCTCCTCTACTCCCGAATTCCTTATATGAATTCTAACATGATTCTAGATATCTCTCTAGATAACACGTGGGATCTTTCGCTCCACTCGCCACCTCGACACTGGGGACGTGTTATTATTTTAGCCATAAATAACCGTTGTGCAAAAGTTTGAGATAAAAAGAAAATGTTCAATTCCACAGAAATGTAATCAACACCTCTACCGGTTTCAATCCTTCCAGGTCATTATCAAGATGATAATAAAACCACTTTGCTTTTCACTAAAATGAAATATATTTATTGCGACTAGTTTCGCTATTAACACCGCAGCATTTTCAAGTGATACGGTTTTAGTAGCGAAACTAGTCGCAATAAATATATTTATTTTTAGTGGAAAGCAAAGCGGTTTTATTATCATCATGTTAGGCTTCCACAAAGTAACGGCCTCTTCTATCAACCACATCATTATCAAGAGTAAGAATAATACAAGATTGGCTTGAATATATGTATATAAGAGACGGGAAATGAGAGGGGGTGGAAAGGAGAGTACTTAGCCGGGAGAGTACTTAGCGAATGAGGATAGATGGAGGGAGGGAAAGGGGTCGGATGGAATTTTGAACAGAGGATGACTAAGGAAGGGGGGGGAGGCACATGGAAAGGGAAGTGAATAGACCTAAAAGGCGACGTGACAGAGTAGGGGAATTTAAACAGGGCTAGGGGAGAGGAGACGGGGGAGACCGGGACATTGAGCAAAATGGGAGGAGGTCGAGGGTATAATAAGGTCATTACCGTGGTGGTTACCGTGAACATTGCGGAATGACAAAATTTGAAAGTTCTCCAAGAATTTATGCCTCGCACGTTTGTCACGACTGTGTAAGATCAGGGGAGAAAAATCGAACGAAATGACCCTTGTCAATAAAATGTTTAACCAAAATAGACTTGTCGTCACCCTTGACAAAAGATTTTACATGTTACATATTCTTATAGATGATTTTCTTCCTGTCTGGTCGATATAAAGTGAAATACAGCCGGGGGGGGGGAGTGATACATATCAGTAGGCAAACACCACTTTTGTCCCCGTTGTCAAGCATACATTTGGAATTTTTAAAACCGTTTACCTTGGGTCGAAGGGTCGTAAAACTAAATTTTGATCTTTCTTTTGGGGAAAATTTCACAAAGTTCATATGACAGGATTGGAGAAAAGGGTAACTTCACCCGATCGGAAATCGGTGCGTGGACCTGGGAAAGAGAAGTGGAGTAGGTTATGGCGCGAAAGCATCGTTTACTTGCCAAATGACAATGATAAAACATGCTGGGTTTGCTTGGATGTATTTCCATGGAATTATTCAGCACAACTGGTTTCGACGCATTAGCGTCATCATCGCCATCATACCCCAGATGATGACGGCGATCCTTGGAAACCGGTCGTTGTTGAATAGTTCCGTGGAAATACATCCCAGCAAACCCAACGCGTTTTATTATTGTCATTATGGAATTCCACCTAGTTACGACCTCCTCAGTGAACTTGCCAAATGTATTAATTTCCCACGTCACTATCCCTTTTCTGGCGGGTGAGCTGTTTGCAGTTTTCAGGAAACGTTATAAACGGCAAAATCGTGGAAACGGGGGAAAAATTCTAGTTTCCGCTATCACATTTTCTCTAGGAAATTCCGACGCGTGCCTTAGTTTCGCGTGAATTGTACCGCTTAATCTACGCCTGCAGCCAGCTGTCACCATGCCGAATCAGCCTTATGATTCTCGAAATATGGCAAGGAAATATGGCGCCTCGAAAAATATTAACATTTAAAAGGAAGTCCGATTGGTGCACTCTTCCCTACGCGCAATTTGGCTTCTCCGCGTGGTTCCGTTGCCAAGGAGACCTCTCTGGGTCCTCGTTATTTCTATTCTCTCTCTCTCCCCCCCCCCTTCTCCCCCCCGCCCCTTCGGTTTTATCCGCCGGAAGGAGCTGTGCGGATCCGGAGGACGGCGAATAAGTTCTCAAGTCTTCTTTATGCAGCGTCGGGAAGGAGGAAACAATTGATACGAGTGGAAAAAAAAAGAGTTGCCTCCTTCCCCCTTCCTCCTCGCCCGTAAAACGTCTCCTCCACATAACTCCCACATCCACACTCCTCCCTTCCCCCTCCAACAACCCCATTGTTTCCCCACCGCCTCTTCCAACGAACCCCCAAACGAAAAACCGCCCGCCACCGCCTGCCTGCACACCACCCTCGCCCCTCCTCTTCCACCTCTCTCTCTTATAAGTCGTGTCCGGAATCCTTTTTATGCAAATTCCACCACTTAATTCCAAGGTCTTAACTCTTCCCTCTCCGCTCACGTCCCGGGAGCACTTTGCCATTGCGTTCCCTGCACGGGAGAGAATAGTTTGCGAAGGCGAAGGGATGGGGGGGTGGAGGGGGGGGGGGTTTGGTTAGTAGTGTTTGCGTCTCCGCGAGTTTTCGCGGGTGTGTGTGAGAGAGAGAGAAAGAGAAGAGGGAGGGTGGTTGGAGGGAGGGGTGAGGAAGGGGGGGGGGGCGTTTTCGGGCTAAACTCCTCCGTCTCGTTACGAAGCACACACAGGCAGCAGGTAATCCACCTTGTACACGATGAAAATGCCATTAAACAATATGAATGATCTCTCCGGTGTTAATGTATACAACGAATTCAATCACTCATTCAATTCATTATCTCTCTTTCCCTCTCCCTCTATCTCTCTCTCCCTCTCTCTCTCCCTTTCTCTCTCCCTCTATCTCTCCCTCTATCTCTCCCTCTCTCTCCCTCTCACTCTCTCTCCCTCTCCCTCTCTCTCTATCACACTCTCTCTCTCTTTCGTTTTTGTTTTAATTTACCTTAGGTTAATCATGCTGACCCCGGTGGATAAGGGGTAACGTCCTCGTCTTCCAATCCGGAGGTCGCGGGTTTGAATCCCTACTTGGTGGATTTTTCTATCTCCACCTAGTGCATGGACGTGTGTATTTCGTCAGTGTTATTTTAAGATATTCTGGTATCCACCGTAATTGTACACTTAGTGGTGTTTTTGGACGAATTTGAACCAAACAAAATTAAACTTCTTCAACTCCTTTCTCTAATTTCTAAAATGTCCACTGACCTTGGATGTAGTAATTAAGTAGAATAGAATGACAGGCTACATTTACCTATTGACACGTTTTTTTCCCATTAACTATTTCAACAATTGCACTTTCGTTTCCTTATTGTATTATAATAATCGTGAAATGTCTTTCGCTTGGAAACGGGAACAGTCATGAATAATTTTATGATTACAGGACCACAAATAAACGGATAGGAGCAGAAGTTCCCCTGTCGCATTCATATTCACACCTATATTGATTTTGATGAAATTTATATTTAATAGGTAGTTTTTACTGTCACTGTTTGTTCTCAGAGCCCACTTTTTGAAAAATTATATAAATTCCGGGTTTCATCGATTGCATTTCATTGCTTTTCCATTCGAACCCTTTCAACTTTTTCTGGGGAAATCCCCAACACACTTCCACCGCGCCCGAAAGCGACCCGTGCGGTCTATCCCCCAAAGAATCCCTTAAATTTTGAATCTCGTATTCTCAGGTTGGGTTGGTCCTTGAGGAAATAACGGGAGAGAAAGGCCCGGGAATTTAAGCGAAACAAGGCGCGCGGGATGCCGTGGAAATTTCCGCTTTAAGTATCGGAATTCAATTCTGCTCAGGACCCGATCACAATAACTTAGTGAGTGTCTCGGCGTAAGCTTATAAAAGATTTTCTTATGGAAGGTTTTCCGTAAAAGGGAGCCGTTATTTAATTTCATGCAAAGGTTGTTATCGGTGAGAATGACTAAAAGTTTCCCTTCCCATGCTATCCCTTTACGCCTACGAGTTAGTAAGATCCCACCGTGCTGTGGAATGAATCACAAATCGTATGATCGGAATTGTGATGTCATTTTTCAATGGTTATATTCCCGTTTCTTATGCTGGAATTATTTTTAAAATTTTAGTAGACTAGGTGATGTGAAATACTGTTAAAATTTTTACAATGACGGTTATGATATTCGAAATTTTTCCATTGCATTTCACCAATCTATTAATACTTTATTATAAATTGTATATAGATTTTGTACACTGTAAGACATCACCTCCCATGGGTTGGAATCACCCCATGTAACACTATGATATATGTCCAAGACTTGCCTACTTACAATCTTACTACATTACTAAAAATCTAATTTACTAAATTTATCAACATAAATAATTAACTAAGTCAGGAATTTCTTGTGTTGTTCATGTATTCAAAATATTTTTGTCTCTTGATAGCTTACCTTTTACTTTTTACTTTTGATTATTTGATTTACTTTTCAGTGCTATGACGGTTCCTGTGGGAATTTTTAAAACCATGATGAATATTTAACTGATTTGAAACTTTGTGTCAAGTGTGATGGAAATTCTCTCAATAAAAACTATTTTTTGGAAGATGATTAACGCTTTCTCTAATGACTCTTAAGTCTTCGAAATTTAAGAGTTTATTAATATTCACGAGAAAATTATAAATTATGCTTGCCTAATGGTTAATATTTAGTGTGCCAGAAGGGAAAACTAATATCCATAACAAGTATTAGCTAAATCTGCTCATCGCATCGTAATAGGTCAGTGTGTTTCCACTAATCCCCAAAGATGGAAACGAGAGAAATGCGGGGAGGGGATGTGCGAAGCTGAGCGAAACCAACACACTTCCATGTTACGTGCAACATATTTCTTGTTCTGCAAAACCACCACCTAACACAAGGAAAACCCCCCTGAAAGACACTATGAGAAAATGGAGTAGTATTTTTCCACTCGATGTAGTTTCTCCTTAAAGAAGAAGCAATCTGTCCTGTGTCTGATCAAATGACCAATACGTTTTGTCTTCCTCCTTTCGAAGGCGTCCGATAGTACGTTGTTACCTATGGCTATATTTTTAAATTCATCATTCAGCACTTGCTGATTAGTTTTTCTTTCAGTCCAACTGGTGTTGGTGATCCTTCTCGAGATGCACATTAGGGCTGATAAGTGTTTCACCTTTTGCTTTCTTCCCTTAGGCGTCGTCCGTGTAGCACCACCCGAAAGTAGTTTTGTTATTTTCGTCAGGGTTCATAGTAAGTCGATTTCATTTCGTCTTTTACCCAAATACATTTATCTGTATTATATATAAACGTTATCGTTTCTCTAAAACGTTTTATTGCACTATATATAATATCTACTCAATGTAACCGGAAACTTAGGGTTAAGTGTGAGTGCTCTTTTGTGTATGCCGTATAGTATTTGTTGATAGTCCCAGAGGTTTTTCGTTACTTATCTGCGAAATTTTAAGGTTATATATATATATATATACATATACACAAATATATATATATATATAAATTCACGAAAAACTCAAATGTGCTCTGTTATTGTTGGAAACACAAAACCATGAAAAAGGGGGAACCATAAAAAAATATAAAAGGGACACAGAGATTTAGGTTTCTGCAAAGTTTAAAGTCGGTGAAATAACAGGGCTGAATCAAGGAGGTGATGAGAGACAGTTTTGGTGAGGGTGGTAGGGTTTGTGTGTGTATATATATATATATAGAGAGAGAGAGAGAGAGAGAGTCATTCATACAGAAATGACCGCCATATGGCGAAAATAACACATTCAATGTTAGTAAATAAGGAAAGGGATAGGAACACAAAGAATGAAGAACACAATGTGGTTTGAAAATATATGATGGAAACCCATAAATTCATATGAGAAAAAGTTTTATCCTCAGCCAGGACTCGAACACCGTACCTCCTCAATATCTAGTTGAAGCGTGCTTATGCCGATTACACCACCGAGGACTCTTCTCATCACACATGAATTTATACTTATTTCGAGTCAGCCTCGATGAGTGGTGGAGTTTAGGAAATTTTATTACTGTAAGTCTGAGAAAGTTGTTGTTTGTTAATTCGCAAAATAATTTTTACGATATTTTTATAAGTGTTTTTACGTTATGTAAATTTTTAAAGGAATAAGATATTAATTCCGAGTATCGCTGATGTTCATAGTTATCTTCCATTGCACGCAAGTGAGAATAATTGTGACTTTCTATGAGTTCACTATCTTCTACTGGTATTTTTAATTTTACTAATGAATTAGTTCATTAATGATAACATTTCATTCTAAAGATTATTGTAAATACATCTATTATTCCTTAAATGCGATTATTTATTTACGGACAAATGCATCGTCATCATTGGGTTTTCTGACTGACGCCAGACCCTTGTCGCCAATGCAATTTAAAAAGTCTCCTTTCCAGTACCTTCTTCCTGAGTTCTACGTAGTCTTCTCTTCCTTTTAACTCGTTCAAAAGATTTACTCCCTTTCTTTCTATGCTCTCTTTCCCTCCACCGCTCTCTCTACATATTCCTTCAAAGTTGGTGAGAGACAGCATTCCCTCCTGACTCTGCTTCCAAATTCACACCATTTACTCAAACCATTACCAATCTTACTGACAAATGTTCATTCCTGTAGTCTTTCTATCAGTCGCCTCTCTCTCTGCATCCCTCTGCTTTCATGCTCATAATTCCCATCAGCTTTTTACATTCCACCTTATCAAACTCTTTTTGAAGGTCCATAAGGCGCGACTCTCTCTCTCTCTTTCCATGTATCATCTCCAATTATTTTTAAGAGACCTATTCTTTCTCTTGTCCCCTTTCCTCTCCGAAAGTCAAACTATTCCTCCCCCACTCCGTCCTCCATGTTGCTTGCCACCCTTAAATTCAATACTGTTAGCAGGATTTTGGTATCATGTGAAATGAGACTAATTTTTTTGGTGTATTCACATTCTGTTGTAAATTTTGTCTTGGATAATGACACCATAAAAGTTTTCAGGAATTTTTCAGCCTCTCTCCTTTTTCAGACAATTTATTACAGAGACCAAATGTATTTCCTTCGTCTTTGTCATAAGATTTTTCAATATTTCTGTATGTTGTATGTTTTTCATCGATTCCTGGTGCTTTCCCCCCCTTGATACATATGTTCTAAGGAACATAATACTTTTGAAGGACCTCATCCGGAGCTGAACTTTCCAACATCCAAGACATCATTTTTAATATATCACACATAGAAATAGGCCTTCTTAATGTACTTATTACTATCCTAAAATACATGTATGCCCACAAAAATGGATGCTTTTGAATTCTACAGGAAGGGAAGTTGTTACTTTTTAATCATTTTAATTATAAATCAGTTTATAGAGCTTATATAGTGACGTGAATGTTTTGAAAATGAAGAACAAGGTGGATAACATATTCCTTAAGGCCAATTGAGCTCGTAAAGAATATAGTAGAAGGGAAAATATAAGAGAAGACCCCGCGAGAAAGGCAGAGGGACAAAAGTATACGAGAAATTATAGGAGACATTAGAATGAAGAACCCAAGGAGTAAGGGAGCAAAAGATAGGAAAGGATGGAGGGCTGCAGGCAACCAATCTTCGATTTGAAATGCTGATTTGATGATCTTTGAAAACGTTTCCTTAGTGCTATCGAAACATGCTTTGTTATTTGGTATATAGCTCCGCTACTGTCTAGCCGTCCCCGGATTCCAACCCGGATAATACTTCTGATCTCCGTGAGTAGCACCAAAAGCTTTTCACATTTATGGATGTCAGAACTTACCGGAAACTTACAGAAGGTGGTATTTGGAATATAAGAGAGTATTTTCTAAACACGGAATTTCTAAATTTCTCAGATCATTGAACCTTTTCTCAGAGGCCTATCTCCACATAACAATACTACTTTCGGGTGGGGTACTTGTACGGTTCGGTTTGATTTAGACACAAGGGTTCACTTTCACAAGGGTTTCACTGCGTTATAATTGTGCACGGATATTTCTAGTAAAAAAAAACTCCTTCACAATCGTGAACCCCGTCTTTTTCCATGTG
>WURS02076150.1:0-24503 GCA_011762765.2 Rhinocypha anisoptera | reverse complement strand
TATCTTATCAAGTAAGTCCCTCTTGGATTACTAGAACAAAGCAACAGTTTTTCTGCTTCCCTTCGTGAGATTTTTCCAAAAAACCACCTAACAAAATAGAGTTAATATTTGCAACAAACAAACAAGATAAAACTTACTCTTCCATTTCAATCACTTCTGAAACAACATAGTTCATAGGGATGTATCCTTTTTGGTTAGTATTTAAGTGCTTAGCAAGCCACCAATCTGGATCTGAGTCATCAATAATTTGGAGACGATCACCTTTTCGGAAACTAAGATCACCTTCATCATTTGCAAAATAATTATATAATGCAATCACTATTTTATTCAATGCATGTTTCGTTGCACCGAGTTGTGATTTTAAATTTGAAGCATCATTGCTTGTATTATTCTTATTAATATTTTGAGATGGAGGTAATCGATGTGAATTTTCTTTCGAGTTTGTCCTGTTGTTATCACAATACTCTTTGGTATTTGAAATAAAGTTATTTCCAGAATCCTCTGAAGCCACACAGTTTCCCATTTTCTAAGTTTAAAAATCAATACTAAACAAAATCCCGTGTAATTAGTATATAAAAAATAATAATAATAATGGTAAACAACATACCTGAATATATATATGTAAAAAATATGTATAAAAGAATGTTTAGCACTTGGTGTGAGATAAAATCACCATTTAAATATTATGCAAATGCAACTGAATGAAACAAGATGAGCTTTGAAGATTGACACGAGACGAGTGGAAAAGTGTTTGGGAACGATACGAGAGCAAAGGGTGACCAATGTTGTGAGCGATCAGAGTGTAATCACAGAGCGGGTGTGACAGTGAACAGCTGCCAAGGTAGATAAGGTGGAGAGGACCAACCGGTGGAGCCAGGCTGGGTGCCTGTTGCTGGAACAGGCCTAGCAGTGAAGAGCAACACTAGCTAGAGCTGCATTGCTTGTCCAGCAGGATAATCGCGATCTCGTTGGGTTGACAAAAGACGACCAACAGTGAGAGAGCAAGAAGTGGCTAAGAGAGAGCGGTGCGCGGCAGTGCTCTTCTCCCAACACCGTGGCGCAGCGGGCGAGGTCATTGCCTATTGTTGGGCGTCTCACAGATGCACCATATACTTTGGCGAAGCACAACAATAGATAAGGCGACATAGTGTAGCGCTCCCCAGCGGGCGCACCACCACCGCGCACTCCCCACTATTGCACTACACACTAGACCCTCCTTTACTTCGATAGAGGTGGAGGCTATTATTTTCTTTTTTTTATTTTTACAAGTTAACCTATACCCATTCTAGTTTCGAGCTAGTTTTAGATTAGTATTGAAGTAGTACTTGTTTTATTTAATTTTCAAACTTATTCTATGCTTTCTATGAGCAAATCAGTTAGATTAACAAAGATGAAATACGGGCGTTAACAGACAACGTTACAAAATGCTCACCTCCACCTCCACAAGATACAGCTAGTGTCTAGTGTGAAACAAGCTAGTAGCGCGGCCACTTCTGCCACAGGTACGCAGTGAACACTGCAAAAGTGACGAGAAAGCTAAGTAATAAGGACACTAATTAGCTATAAATGGAAGTGGCTTATCTGGTGTGGTCTACTACATTGATGGTAGAGAAACCACGCCTCTGTTCAAATGATCACGAGGTCTATGTGTAAGACAGCACTACCACTACCTCTAGCATGTTCACTTTGCACTTAGCAGTGCCCAACTCAAGTCTCTTACCTCACTTCTCCATTCGCAAAACGAAACTCGCCAGATGGCGCATGCTTACTTTCATATTTCATCATTGCTACGCTATTTATAAGCATCTGTTTTTGATTGTTTTGATCTTCAGCAACTCTGGTTTTTATTTTATTTTCACTTATTATTTTGTTATTATCTTGTAAACATGTCTAATAGTGGAAACGACAAAGGTTTACAATTGACAAACAAATTTGCTTTCAAATTTAACAAAGTGTCAAAACCTAAATCTGTGATTGTTCCTTTGAAAACGATAGCGAAGAACGAAGCTGACGACCAAGAGGATGGGGACGATGTTGATTTTGTTACTTCGATTGACAATAATACTATCAAAGGAACCAAATCAAATACATCCAAGGAGAAGAAAGAGTATGTTATACCTTTAATAAGGGTTAACAAATATCGGATTAATATAGACAAGAAAAATGGTCAAAGTGAAGATGCAAAAGTACAGGTGAAAACTGAGGACGATGATTTACATGAAAAAGCTAAATTGGAACTGATTCAAGAAACTAATCAACCTGCCGAAGAAAGCAATACTGCTTGGCAGTCTCTTATTATCAACAAAGTTCCAGATGAGTATGAAAATGACTCAAAACTTGATGTTACAATCAGACCAGAAGAGCCAACACTTGATGATTATAATAATATTCCAGTGGGAGTTTTTGGTTTAGCTATGTTACGAGGAATGGGCTGGAAAGAAGGTGAAGCAATTGGTGGTGCCAACAAGGCTATTACACCAGTCTATGAGCCTAAGCTACGCTCCAAAGGTCTAGGACTAGGCGCCGATGCTTCTTTAAAGCAACAACTTGAATCAAAAGCCAAATGTAGTACTTCAACAGATGAAATTCTCCGAAAAGGCTCTTATGTTTACGTGGAATTTGGCAAATTTAAAGGTCTCTACGGAATTATTGACAGCGTTCACGATAGTATACCTTTTGTCTCGGTTAAATTACATCTTTTGAAAGAGATATTTCAACTTCCACAAGTTACTCTTCGAGTTGTCACCAAAAACGAATACGACAAAGAAAGTAGGATTATCAATAAAGCTAAATATGACAACTACAAGAGCAAGGAAACCAATTCTGAAATCAACTTTGAGAACAAAGTAGGTTTTATTGTCAAAAAGCAGTAATAGTTCTTTAACGTAATATTTTTTTATTGATTTAGAAATCGAGTAATCACATTGATGAATCCCACAACGAAGATAAAATATGGGTTGTACCTCGAATTCGTGTTCAAATTATGGACAAAAAATTTTATGATGGAAGATATTATAAGGATAAGGTTGTCATTGTTGAGACTTCAGGCAAAAAGTGCACATGTCAAACTAAAAGTAAGAGGATATTGAAAGATGTTCCACAATCAATGCTCCGAACGGTAATACCACACGATTCCGCTTACGTGATGATACTTTGGGGCAAATACAAAGGTAAATTGGCCAAAATCGACCACATTAACTGGAAGGAAAACACTGCCACGGTGAAGATTTCCGGATTGATGGTTCCAACGATCTCTATCTCTTTAGATGACATTTCTGAGTACTACGATTGACTTAATTTATTTATGTGAAACAACAATTCATTATATTTTGTAATAAAATTGTGGAAAAATGCTATAATTATGAGATCTAAAAACGAAAGACAATAGAAATACACAACCATGAGAAGTAGATAATGTGACCGATAAAATAAACTTGAGAGAGCACTTGAGACCATTGCTGCCAATCGAGTAAACCAAAGGAAATAAAGGCATAGCTGAACATATAGATGACATGGATTCGCATGATTAGGTAGGTCAACCACCGAATCCAAGGTGTATTGAGCCATTGGTTGATTCGGTCGTCTTTAGTTCTCCATTTGATCACTTTGATAGCAATCTGTAAGCATCAATAATAGTTGAGTTAGTACAGTGTTTGAATGGTAATACTTGGTAGTCTTACATCTGATTCCATTTTCATGATCACCAACTCGAGGGCAAACGTGTTGTAGTAGCCACTGGCAAAGCCATGCCAAACCGCCAAAAACAAGAGCGTCAAGGTTTGACTTGCCAGTTTAGAATCGAGAAATTTGAGACGTTTAAAGATATAACGAGCAGCAAATGCATTGGTGCTCAAGTTGAACGATTCAATCATTCCGCGAAAGGTTGGAGTTGTTTCGTAATGAAGGAGGCTAATGTTGAAGCAACGATTGAATAGTTCCGAAGATGGATCTTTGGAAGCTCCATACAATATACACGCGCCCTCCTAGCAAGTGAATGATTTATTGGTTATATGGTAATGGTAATAATAGATTCAATGAATTTACACTTACTGAAATTAGCCATCCTGACACGTACTTGCACAAAGAGATTCTACTAACCAAGGCAATAATGGAAAGCTTTGAGAAGAATCCGTATGACCTCTTGAGTGACAAATAAAAAATATTTGATTAGTCATCTAATGACCCTATGATTTGACTATAGTAAGGTGTATTGTTTTAAATAGTAACCCACAAATTGAGTTGTCAGCAGGTAGTCAAGTGTCCAGTAAGAAGTGCCTAATCGAAAGATAGTCATGTAAAGCATTCCCACCGCCAAGCGCAATGCCGATGGTTTCAAGCTGCAAGAAATAATCATTTATATAAATCCGGGATTGCAGGTAAGTCAAGTCTAGTAGTACTACCATGAATCGAGATTGTTGACTTCCAGATTTATATATTGGAGATAATCCTTAAACCTCATTTGAGGCCCAATTAAGAAAGTTGGTGGAAAGTAGGTTTTAGATAATATCTCGAGTAAAGTGGGAACTTGATCTAGCGCGGTGTCTTCATTTAAAATCAGCTTATTATTCTTTATTTTCTTTCGATTAGTTTCACCATCGTAGATATCAAAGGAAAGTGCAATGAGTGAGAGTGTGAGAACACACTGAGGCATGGTCCACGTGAAGCCACTGTTAGGTTGTACGCTTTTCTCGTAGTACCCATACAACAAGTACACCTGATTTCATAGATTTTAGTTCAATCTCTAAGTAGGTTTCCATTATCTTACCATGGAAAATAGGAAATTGAGTCCTACCATAAGTGGTGTAGGCCCGACTAGTTTGATTGTGGTCCATACTACTAGACATGTGACAAATGAGTGAGCAGTATAAATTCCTATTATCAAAACAATTAAGTCAATTGTTGCTCACTAGAATTACTAATATCATCATACCAAAGTTGAAATAACAAATAAAAAGACCCGTTGATATGTTATAGAGATGTTTTATATAAACGGATCTTTTCACAAAGGCAATATTATATACTATTGCAAAAATATAACCTGGTAATAAAAGCAAAACAATGAAAGTGGTTATCGAATCAGTGATCCGTGATCACACAAGAACCTACAGAAAAAGCCAGAAATGGAGAGTCGCACCAGATTGGTGCTGTAGCTCGAAGATGCATCGATTAGATTTATTTCCATGGCGGAATGAATTTGGTCGGTGACTAGTTGCGACACAAAACCAAAGTGAGTCTTTAACTTTAAAAACAGCAAAGAATTCTTCGAAGGGAGAAATGACCAAGGTGAGGAGAGAAGGAATGACACCTTGGTTTGTGGTTCAGCAAGGCATTGTCAGTTTCCCTTATGGGTGGGGGATTTCTCATTCATAGCCACTCTACGCCCGTCAATTTGTGTCATTGATTAAATTTGTTGTGAGTATAGTATAGGTTGACGTCTAGCAAATTAGGGTAGCGTAATCATGGGCAGAACTCACCACTAGGTGATCGACTCTCACGCTATGTGCCATCATCAGTCAACACATGTGCACGCACACTAGTGCACTATGCCACCCTATCATATAGCGTGCTCTCATTAATGGCGCACACCGTTTTAATGCTATCCAATTCGGATTCTCGAAAAAAATCACTTTGCTATTTAGACTTTTATTTTTTAATACATTAAAAACAATACTGTCAAGTTTAGTACAAAATTTAGTTATATATATAATTTAAAAAATGCTCCTTTGAAGAGAGAATGATATTGAGCAATTTTTTTTAGTTTAATTTCCAAATCTTATTCTAACTTTGGCACAACTACAATTCAGATCGACTCATACGAGGTCCTTTACTGCGGTGAAGAGTTTTCTTCACTTTGGGCTTATTGGTATTCTTTGATATGTCAGATCCTTTGGATCGAGAGTTTTTTTCATAAGGATTTACAAAATCAGCACTTCTTGGTATCAGCTTAAGTTGTTGAGCAGCCAAATTGAACATTTTCAAACTCACCTCATCAAGTAAGTTTGAAGACATTGTAAATTTAAAACACCATTTATAAGAATCGACCCAATGATTGTTAATTTTCAAAAGTCGATCGCTGATATCAGGTAGTTTTAAGACTAGATTACCGAAAAAGGCGCATTTCTCAATTGTTTGCAGAATATGTTCGGTAACAGGAGATCTCGGCAGTTCATCCCCCAATACATAGTCGGATTTTTCTACTTCTATCCGAGAATTTTCCACCAAATCAAATATTTTTTCGAAAAGCTGCCTCGCAACTTGATACCTGTGTTCATATTTTTTCAAATCCATCAGTACATTAATGGCTTCTGTTTGTTTCTTTCTTTTTACAGTGAAGTAAGCTTCTATATCTTTTTGTGTAAAATTTGTAAAAAACTGTTGATCCAAGAGATTTTTTTCGACACCTTCATCACTGTTGCCAAATTGACATTTCATCAAAACTATACATACTACATAGAAGCAGATAAGTATGTTATCTGAAATACATCCAAAATATATGACAAAAGTTTACTCAATAACAATATTTAAAAGTTGACTTACATTGAAATGAGATCTCCATTTTAAAATATCACCAATTTGTAGTTTTTGACTAGAAATCAAAGACAGCGCAAGTTTTTGCATATAAACATGTACGCATGTGCAAAATCGATGGTGCGATTTGTGCCACAATCGATGTCGCACTATTAGTGAATAGTTGGTAAACAAAAAACATTTTGTCGTCCCTCTTCAAAAAGATTTTTGTTAATATTTGTATAGATTTTTCTAAAATTTGTTAATATTAACTAAATAAACTATCAATTATAAAAACGACAACAATGGGAAGTGTTTTTATTTTTAAAATTGTTAATTCATAAAAACGTTACTATCGTAAGTAATAATGTACAAATGTTTCATCAACTTTTAAAAATTGCCTTGGTTGCCAGGCTTGTAGATTCACGACGAGTCTCTTCTCAGTAGGTGGCAGGTGATATGATAGGCAGTTAAACCAAATAGCCCATGGACCTATTGATTGGTGCACTTTAGAAAGAGCACTACTCGCCGAAATGATAAACTACATCTATCGTTTTAAATCAGTATACTATAGTAGTATAATGAAAAATTGTAGTGAATGCCTTTGTGGACATTTGCCTGGAAACGCCCTATCGCATTCAGATGACGAAATCCTACGTACTCGTTACTGGGCAAAAATTGATTGAAAATTGATCAATTGGCAATTGAGATAAGATTTCTTTGCTGGACTTTTGTCGCGGAAGTCTCCTCTTGCACTAAACTTTAAAACACTTGACTCATTTTCATTTGTGTACTTTTATTTTCTAAGAAGACTTTATTATATTGTGCCTATACCTGTGATGTAGCACTCGTTTCTAAATTGACTACTTTACTATTATTAATTTGTTGTAACATTAGCACCGACTGTGATCATGTTTGCGATTTGGAAAGCATTTACAAGGCGAAAGCCTATTGAACATTCTCGTGGACAGTCACAATTGAAAAGATGCCTCGGAACATTAGATCTAACATCGCTTGGTATGTTATAATTACAAGAAAAGTATTACTTTTACTTAATTCATCTTTTAGGAGTTGGGTCAACTTTAGGCGTGGGTATCTATGTCATCGTTGGAACAGTAGCTGCAAATAGTGCAGGTCACTTATCAACGATTCCTTAAAAACCGACATGTTATTTCTTTTCTTTATTTCTAGGTCCTTCGGTAGTTTTAAGTTTTGTGATTGCCGCAGTATCTAGTATTTTTGCTGGCTTATGTTATGCAGGTACATAGGTTAATTATTTATATTTTTTAAGTTAACAATTTACTGTTATATATTTTAGAATTTGGAGCTCTGGTGCCTAAAGCTGGGTATGTTCATTTTAACATGATTCTTATTTAAATATGGTGACCAATTGTAAATACTCTAGATCCGCATACATATATTCATATATTTCTGTTGGCGAATTAATGGCTTTTATAATTGGATGGAATCTAATTCTCGAATATATTATTGGTAAAATAGAGATGGAAGTTTGATTAATGAACTTTAACTGAAATGATACGCTAATTCACAAGGTACTGCTTCGGTGGCTCGTAGCTACAGCAACTATTTGGATGCTTTATTTAATGGACAAATCGAAAAGTTTTTGTCACGTTACTTGAAATTGCCCAAATCGAAATGGTTTTCAAGTTATCCCGACTTAGTTGCTTTCTCTCTTTCCATGCTTCTTTCAAGTAAGTTTTTCCCTTTTAAGTTAAGTGATAACTGAAACTATAAAACTTTGCTCAATTACCTTAGTAATGTTGGTGATCGGTGTGAAAGAATCGACTCAGTTTACCACCATCTTTACGGGATTAAATTTTTTTGTAATTCTATATTGCATAATTGTGGGTTTGTTCAAGATTGACTTTCACAATTGGAACATAAGCCCAAGTGAAATTCCAATTGACGTTGATGGTGGCAAAGGCGGTTTTTTTCCTTACGGTATCAAAGGAATGATTTCGGGTGCTGCCACTTGTTTCTACAGCTTTGTTGGCTTTGACGCCATTGCCACCACTGGAGAAGAAGTGCTTGATCCACAACGATCTCTACCAATTTCGATCATTCTTTCATTGTTGATCGTGACCTTTGCCTATTGTGGTGTGTCAGCAGTACAAACTATGATGTGGCCTTACTGGGACCAGAACCAAAAGGCACCATTGCCATACGTCTTTGGTCAAGTGGGTTATCCCTTCGCAAAGAATGTGATTACTATCGGAGCACTGGCCGGTCTCTCCACTAGTCTGCTGGGTGCCATGTTTCCCTTGCCTCGAGTGATCTATGCTATGGCCAGTGACAGCTTGCTCTTCAAGTTTCTGGCCAACATTAGTCCACGTTTCAAAACTCCTGCCATCGCTACTCTTCTCTCAGGCTTTTTGACAGGTTTGATGGCTATCTTTTTCAATGTGGAGGAGCTTGCCGAAATGATGTCCATTGGTACACTACTTGCTTATAGTCTTGTTGCCATCTCTATCTTAATTCTCAGGTTGAGTTTGAAACTGGTTGCTTAAACAACAATCATCTTATGGTTAATCTGATTATATATTATAGATATAAAAAGGAGAGTCATGATTATACTTTTAATGATGATATTGCCATCAATGTTATGTCTGAAACACAAGAAAACCTCTATGAAGGCTCTTATTTTGCACGAATATGGAATTGCCATTCGTCAACCACTGCAGACACATTTTCATCAAATTTAAGCTTAATTCTAATTGGAATCATATGTAAGTTGATTTGTAAAGAATTGCATCAAATGTTTGACATTTCTTGATATTCTAGCCTTGTTTATAATTGCTCTCAATGTGGTATTAACTATTTATGAAGATGATCTCTATGCGCTTTCACTTCCCATTGAAGCAATAGTTACATTGGCTGTTCTATTTGTTCTCATGTTGCTCACTATCATTTGTCTTCACCGACAACCAATGGTTTCATCTGACGCTTCATTCAAAGTAATACCTAAACACCATAGATTAATATGACGATTTTAATCTATAAATCACAATCTAGGTACCACTTGTCCCATACATTCCGTTACTGAGTGTTTTTGCCAACACCTACTTAATGGTACATCTCAATGAGTTGACGTGGTATCGATTTATTGGATGGATGATCCTTGGTTTTATCATCTACTTCACTTACGGTATCGTCAAAAGTGTTGGCTACTTGACGACAGACGAAAAGAATCGTCTTTTTCTCGACACCCCAACTGATATCGCTGACGCAGCTGAAGATACTGAAAACTTTGAGACATAAATGTATTTTATTTTTTATATCTACAAAATTACTTACGCTATTTATAATTATATATTTTGGAATATATAAATGTTAAAATAATATAATTTTTTATTTTTAATTCTAGCTTAAATTGAATTTATTATATCTAATAATTAAGTGAAGTTTCAACTTTTCTATTGCTTCGTCTTTCTTAAGCAATATAACATATTGAACATGGTGATTGGTTCACAACTCTTCACTTTATAATTTATATAAATACAACATTCGTGCACTATTCAATGTGCTTCACTTTTTACTGCTTGATGAAAAGTTGAAGCGGTACTATAATTCAAATGTTTGCTTTAAGGGTCGTTCAGATAAAAGGTAAGAAGATAAAAGCAAACTTGCAATCGATTTAATGTTATGATCAATCAGTAGCTGGTGCATTGTTGACAGTGTCAAGACGAACTACACGAAGGACTTGATTGTCAGCCAGTATGCAAGCGCAATCGTTATTGTTGCCGCAGTAGTGCGAACAGGAAAAAATAGTAGCGCACTTGTTGCCGAAGTGAAAGGTATAGCCATACTGAGGTACTTCATGAGCACGAATGATGTGCGTCAGTCCGTTGCGATTCAGAAAGCTATTGGCACCCATCTCGTTAAACTGGAACGCAGTTCCACGCTTGGCATTGCGAATAAATCCCCCTGTTTCGCTTGGATCCACTCGGGCAAAGTTGCAAATTTCGATAAACTGCTGTGAGTGACAAGGATCGGACCATAGAATTTCCCACGCAATTTGCGATTCCCTTTCGGGATCTGGCAAGTTTTTCTTAATCTGGTTAATCTGAGCAATCGTTTGAGCGCTTCTGGGAATGCCACCATGAGCGCAATACACAGCATCGTCTACAATCGCTGATACAGGAAGCTTATCAAAAATTTTGTTGGTTATTTCCCAGATTTTGATTCCGTACTCTTCACCATACTTTTGAACACATTCTCGCTTGTATGTATAGTACGCTTGAAGTTGGCGCACTTCGTGGTTTCCTCGAAGAAGTGTCACTTTGTTTGGCAAAAGTATCTTAAACGAGATCAGATAGAGAGCACATTCAAGTCCCCACTGGCCGCGATCAACATAGTCGCCCAGAAAGAGAAAGTTGGCTCCCACACAAGGATGTCTTTTCCATAGAGACTTCTCCAGTGAGAGCAAGTCTTCTAGATTTCCATGAATATCGCCAATGATGTAGCAAGGTGAGAAAGTACGCACACATTTATCCTCTTCGTTGAGGAGTACATCGATGTCGTTGTAGAGAGCCAGAATCATCTGCCACAGTTGAGAAGGCTGGTTCATCATTAATCCTGCTGGCTCTTTGTTAGTGCCTTTCTTAGCGTTAAATTTTTTAATCATCTTCATCATAACATTTGCTGCGGAGAGGTTGTTAAATACAAACTCAATTGAATACTTGTGTGGCGTCAAATTCTCGTTGTCTACGTTGTGGTTATCTATTATTTGTGAAACTTCACAGATTGTTCCGTCAGAATTAATCTTGACGCTATGTGTTGCTAGACTGTACTCCTTTTCTTTGCAAGTCACGCAAGTTCCTAAAATAATTGTAAAGTTATAAAGTATATTTTTAAATATTTTTAAAAAACCTTTAAATTCATGTATCACTGAGCTAATGTTTTGTTTAGCCGTCAATTTTTTGAGAGTTTGTGCGGCAAATAATTGCGAGATTTGAGTGAATATTGGCTTGGATGAGCGACAAAGAGTAGAAGTGCCACGAAACTGATGGTTTCCAACGGCACCAATGAGATCGCTCAATGCAATACGTTCTTGGTTGTTCACTACTGCAGTTCCGATGATACTCATTGATTCATGTAATTTTTGATCAATCATTTCTGGGTTTGAATTAGGGTAGATGTCAATCAACATTTTTCTTAGTTCATCAACTCCCAGTGTTCCTGCATCATTGGCGTAGTACCGAAAGATGAAGCGTACTCGTAACTCACCGTGAATCGTGTGTGGCTCAATATTGGCAAGACCCATTAATAGTTCGGGAAATGACAGAAAACCATTGTATTTGTAATTGAAAGCTCGAAAAAGTGATATCAATTGATTATCATTTTGCTCAAAGCCATATTTCTCCATGTAACACTTGAACGAGTCGAGGGTTTGATAAAAGCTAGGAAAGCAATGGTCAATAAAATCCGCGTAAAGTCTTTCCACGTCTTTCTCGGTGATATGATTTGACTTGAGCATTTCTTCTTCCATATTTCGTGGCGGATCGCGTGGAAGGTAAAGAAAAGCCTCATCTAGACTATATTCACATACTTGTTGCTCAATGGGTCGCGATATAAGTCGACAAAATTCAACTACTTCCGGTCCCCAGAGATTCTCAATACAGCTGGCTTGAATGTCACGCAAAGAGAACCATTTGATTCGATTGGTGTTTTGGCAACAAGAAAAGGCCTCGTTGGAGGTGTTCAACTGAACGTAGTAGATGAGTCGTGTGACAAATCGTAGCGTGTGTGGCAATTGGAGTCGCAACACCTGCATGCATTGTGTCTGGCCAAATGGTGGATTGGACTTGAGCTTGACGAACTGATGTGTCTCGCCACCGGACAGTACTATCAGTGCTCCAGCCAGGGCGCCCTCTGTCCATGATCTAGGAACAGTGAGGAAGACAGAGTAAGTGACGGAAAGTGATCCTCCACGCTGATCGCTTACTTTCCGGTAATGAGGGGCGTGAATGGGAGCCACCCAGCCAGACTGTTGTCCGGCTTACTCAGTGCCACCTTGTGATGCGCTGCACAGTAGATTACGAATGCACAGCAATCGTACTTGCTCTCGCTTATGCCACATTCACCTTCCGGTGTCAACTTGCAAATTTGGACTGCGTTTCCTTGCACATCTTTGCATTTAAATTAACCTTAACCTTGAGACAAATCCACTATACTCAACAGTTTTTACCTGAAGCGTTAACATTTTGGTCCATCTCTCCACTGAGTAAGCAACACCAGAAAAAAAACTGCACGGTCACAGTCCACTTAGAACTTTCTGAACTCTTTCAATGCTCTTTTGCGTTGTTAGAAATCGAAAATTTTAGTCAGGATTGTCACCAAACTACTTTATTAAATTAAAAATTATTTTACATAAACTATAATGGAATTATAAACTTAAGATATTGTCGTAATGATTGAAGCAAATAACAAAAATTGTCTATTTCTATGACAAGAAGAATGTATTTAATGGTTAATTGATTACTTGAAAGTGTTTAATTAGATAAGCTAATACTGCTATGTGGCAACAAGCCATGCGTTTTCAATGTAAAAATGCGTCAATGGTACAAGTACACTTGCAAAAGGTGGCTATAATCTACCGTTTGCGATCAGCGCATGCAAAGCCAAGAGCTTAGTAGATAGTAGGCTCAATGAGCAACGGTGTCTTAAGCTACATTTCCTTGTCTGCTCCAATTATATCTGATGGATGGAAACAAGGCTTACGCAAAGCCATCTGGCTTCAACAAAGTCACTCGGTGCTTTCATCTGCTTTCCTCGCCTAGACTTCTGAACATTCAACACTTCAACGCAATCCTACGCTTTGATTCCAAGAGTTTAACGTTTCAATGGCAAATAGAATTTGAAATATTTTACTTCCAATATGAAGCCATATTCACAACTCAATCAAAGCGCAGACCTCAGCAATACCAGATGGAAGTTGAATAGTTTATATGTACATTACCGAAATGGTTTTGAAGCACTTAAAGACATGTTTGTCTATTTGAGAAGCAACGAATTCATGATTGACAAATTACAATTAGAACAATTTGAATATGAAATTGGTGTAGTTGATAGCTGCATACAGCAATTGAACATTGAATATTACAGTAGGTTCTTTGTTGAAGAAGAAGCAAGTTTTGTAACTCTTTCTCTTTATGTGGCAGATAATTATGGCGAGCTGGTTAGTGGCAGTGTGGAAGCACAGCATTATGGCCAAACAGATTCTTGCTATCAAGGATGCTACCTAACTCTACCTTCCACGGCATGCTCGGAAAGTGATGACTCGAGCGCACCTACCTATCTCGACCTCGACACACAACCGACCGTTAGTCAAGAGAACACCTCTATATGTACCCTTCCATCGCCAGACACACTTCATCTCACTCACAACTTTCAAGTTGCCAACTCGGAAGACTTTTCACAACCACAACCAAGTAGGCATAATAAAAGTAAGTACCCATACTCATTCACCATTTGTTTATTAATTTTCTGACTGTAGAGTCGACTGCTAAATTAAAGAAGAAAGGCTCCAGTAGTAGGAAGGCAAAGTCGAATGAAACTCGTGTGTGGTACAAATGTGCCTGGGATGGATGCAGCTTTGGTAGTTTCTACAATGGAGTCGTCAAGAGACATAGCTACAAACGACACAGTGGCGAGATAAAAATAGACAAATCATCGAACTCCAATTTGAATCGCTTCAAGTGTGACTGGCCGGGCTGCGAAGTGTCACTTGTTGCGTACCACAAATTAGTGGAGCACAAGCGAAAGCATACAGGCGAGAAGCCATTCCGTTGTAAATGGAAATCGTGCAACTATGCCACTGCTCGTCTTTACAGCATGATCATTCATGAACGCACCCACAAGTTGAATCTTTTTACTGAATAACGAGTTGCTTCCATGTACACCAATGTCAACTTGCACAAATTCACTCATACACAAATGTCCCTCAAGCATTCCTTATTTGGATTCCTTATACTAACATGGATTCAACTGGTCGACCAGTTGTGCTCAATGTAACAAATGGCATCTCATCTCATGTAAACTCAATCTCGACAGCTTGTAAAACTAGTACACTTTTAAGAATCATGGTTGTAATATGCACACCATGACTAGTCAATCAGTTTGCACAAATACATTGAAAGCTACAATTTCAAATAACTTACAACCAGATATGCTACAAAATAAGCTTGCAAATGCTTTTGGTTTGATTATGGGGTATTTGTGAAGCTCGACAGAGAGGACATTTGAATGAAATTTATAGTTAGAGACGAGGCCAGTGGTTGGCGCGGAGCCCGTGCGCGCTTCACGGCCAGCATTCGATGATGAGAAGTGAGAGTAGACTAGTGTGTGGGGTATATAGCGTATATATCACGGGAGCACCGGGTGGCAGGCACACCGAGCACACATCTGTCACATCCGTCCGCGTCCTTGGAGCGGCTGTTGCACATGAGCGCAGATGTGGCCTCGACACAAACCTCCCACAAGGCACTACTCACTCCATTCAGATCGTAGCGACGAGTTGGGCGCGCGCGTCCGCTTTGCCCGCATGCCCACTTGGAACTGTTTACTGGCTGGGACACCGCTCACCATTGGCACGGGTCACTTTGCACTTTCGCGCTACTTTTACTCTGGTCAACATGACTAGCTACATCTGTCCTTGGCATTGCTTCCTTTGAATTGGTTCACCGAGTTTCGGCTTGAACATGCAGCTTTCCACACCTTATGGAACTCTACAACAATTCGTCTGGATTCTGTTGCTGTTTGAATTCTACCTGGCTGGTAAGACTAAATAAACTCGCCAGTATACTACAGCTTTTTCAAGAATGACTTAAAAATAAAAAAATATTGTTTCGTTTATTTTAGCTACTCCAACAAAGGCAAATGATCTCGTTTTGCAAAAATGTCTGCCGAGGGCTGACATGGAAAACATTACTATGAGATGTGGCTTTAACGAGGTGATTGCGGTACAAGAAGCTTTTTTTACTTCCTCGGTTGTAGACCAGTGTCCGTTCGCGTTTGTCAACCGGTCAAACACTGTTGAGCACACTAAAGGCAAACTTTCCTGCACGGATGATATTCGAATGACATTAAATTCCAAGTACGCTTTATCTTTGTTCGATCCCAACTAATGTCAATTCTTTTTCTAGATGTTCTGGTCGATCATCGTGTTCGTTAAATTTACGAAAAGCCCACATTCATCAATGCGCGGGCTTTGACGGTTGGATTAACATCAAATATGTCTGCGTTCAAAGTATATTGCTATAATGATTATGCTATAAAGTGGTTTTAATATTACATATTTTTAAATAATAGATTCAAAATTACGATCGTACTGCAATTTAGAATTAAGTGACAACAGTGGATATGTTACGAATCCTGGGTAAGTTGGCATAATATTGTCACTTTAGAATGATTATTTACAGTTGATTAATAAATTGTTGAAGTTATCCAAAATTTTATCCACCATACAATTGCAAATGGAAGATAAAAGGGTTTCCGGGACAACGAATTCAGATTGACATTTTGGATCTATCATTAAAGGAACCACGTTATACAAATAAGAAGATATTCAATTACGAGTGCAGTGACAGTGTCTCAATTATTGAGGACAACGCCAAAGTAGCCACTATTTGTGGTGAATCCAAAGGCAATTTAATTGAATATCGAAGCAAGACCAATGAACTGGTTGTTGATTTCATCAGTTATGACTTTTCACCAACAAGAGGAGTTTTTTTCAAGTACTTATGTAAATATAAATCGAAAAGTAACCAACAAGTTGATGTCTAACTGTCATGTTGATTGCATAGTATTGGATTGTCCCACCTTGAAGCCACCGGTGAATGGTGACATGTTCCGCAATGGAAGTTTTGCTTACTATAGCTGTCATTATGACTACGTCTTTGAAGATACTGGACAACCGACACAGACCTTGTTTTGTGAGTATGACACCTACTGGAATGGCAGTGTTGCCAGGTGTGTAGGTAAGCATTTGTTGCAATCCCATTCTTACACAGTTTGGACTAATTGACGAGTGTTTCAGCTAAAGAAAACATCACTATTGAGGCTTATGCACTTTCGGACCAAAGTCAAGCCTCGTTGAGAAAGGAAGAACTCGATTCTGATCTTCACCAACATGACAAGAAACTTTTAAAAAGGGGTAATGTATTTTACGGAATTAGTTATTGAATCACATAAAAAAATCACAGGAATCGTGACTTCAATAGTGGTTGGATCGATCGTATTGGCGGTTATCATCGTAATTATCGGAATATTGGTCCATTTGCGAAGAAATTCGGTGGAGAAGACACCGGTGTAGTGATTGATTGAGGAATGACATTCTGTGATAGATCAAAGAACATACTCACCAAAGCAAGTTTTGAACTTGTCACTGTTGACTCTTGAAAAAGAATATATAATCTCGTTTTCAAAACGAAGACCATTTGTTGATTTTTCCATTGTCAAAGATGATACAAAATGACGGTAGAGAGAACTTATTTTCGTTAAAACTGTTATCTTCTGTCAGTTCCATTAATCCATTAATAAAAGTTTCCATTTCGTTAAAGAGTTTCTGGTTTGATTCAACTAAATCTTTTAATCTAGAATATAAAGAATATTATATTATTATTAAGAATTTTTATATTATTAAAAAACGCGAAACTTACTTTTCTCGATCAAAGAGACAATTGGCTTTGATGCGATTACACACGTGCTTGTTCAATTGCCGGTTAAACAATGGAATGCCAAAGTGACAGTCAAACAAGAGCCACTTATTTGAATTGTAACTTTCGTGGATATGTTTGTATTTGATAAATGTCAAATATCCACATATACGATGCAAATTGATATGTTCAAGTAGGTTTACAACAGCAGGGTGTTGCCAAAACTGTGCCAGCGGTTCATCTGTTGAATCCAAGTGATCCTTCAAAGGTAGTGGCAAGTATATCAGCTCGTCCTCAGAGATCTTGTTACTATTTTGCGGATAGGCTTGTATCAGAACCGGATTGTAAATAGTAGACTCATTGATGGCAATCAGAGCATTTGAGATGGATACAATGCCAGAATCTCTGCCCCAAGGAGTAATCATCAGTGCGTCATAATTCGAGAAGACGTCGGGTAATTTGGAAAGGCGGACACCTTTGGAAAGAAGTATAGAAGGTGGACCACATCGAGTAATCGAGTAGAGAAACAACTTAAACCATATCGAGTTGACTAGTGATGATGCCCCAAAATATGGAATCAAATTGCTAGTAAAAATCTGTGTCTCGTTGCTCAAAGGAGCGACTGAAATCAAAAGTTCGTAGTTTCGCAACAGCAAACGTTCACAGGAATCTTGATCTAAATTAAGAAGACTTTCACAACGAATCAGATCTAGGCCTAGACCTCGAGTTATTTGCTCACTATCGGAGTCAATTAAATCTTTTGTCAATTCAAGATTGTTGCGAAGAAATTGAACAGTTTGACAAAGGATAATGGCGTGCAAAAAGTAACGCTCAGCTTCACCGCCTTCCTCTTCGCTGCTAAACTCTTTAATCTTGGTCAATTCGGAAATGAAGTTATCCATAGACTCGTCGGATAATTTTCCAACTTCAAACATAGTGACAGCATGTGTCTTTAAGCCAGGCGTCAAATTGCCCATCATCAAGAAAGCGGCAAGCGTCGAGTCATAGAGAAGACCAATTCGTTTGGAGTTATCGCTGCTAGGTCCAATGATCGGTGGACTTGGACTGTGACACGGTGATTCCGATTGTCTGGCGGAAGTTGCTTGATTAGTGGCAACCTGTATATTACTGCTTTCATTGCACTCGCTACTCCCACCAATACTCGACTTTTCATCCTCGTCTGAATTAAGTGACATAATAAAATCGGAAATATTCTCTTTCAACTGAGATGTCTTCTTATCAGTTTTCCCAGTCTCTGACAGATGTTTGATCCAAGAACCGTGACAATTATTGACATTGATATCATTGTTCTTCTTAAAAGCAAAACCAAGTCGACAGTACATTGAGATAGCATTCTTCACCAGGTTCAAATCAATCTGCAGTACTTCAGACAGTTCCAATATAGTTGTCTTTTCATCGATCGAAACAAAGATCTTATAAAGAAGAGTTTCAAAGTAATCACCAGTAGTACGATTCATAACAAAACCTTCTAATGGAGGTATATAGATCAAATCATTGTTCTCAATGATTATGTCAAAGTAGATGAGGCCTTTGATGTAAAGACTTAACACGTCACTGTAGTCAAAAGTGCCAGCAATAAAAGTTTGGTTATTTTCATTCAACACAGTATCAATCAACGACTTTTCGTGATTGGTAACCATCATTTTGATGTCATCTTCAGTGATATAGCCAGGCCGTATGGTCCACCAAAAGTCAATAAAGACATTTTCGACTGGCTTGTTAGGAAGCAATTCTTTGATTGGCTTTTTGATCATTCCTAAAAACTTTTTTGAGGATTTATACTGATTCATCAAATCGATGTACTGGTTACGACCAATTGCCATTAGACGCATGCAATCCGCGGCAGTAAAATTGGGCAAAGTGTCATAGTTTTTTTCGTGCTCAATCATAAAAATAAGGATTGCTTGATAATATTGGAATGGTGTGATTCGCATGCCATTTATCTGAAAAGAATAATCATATAACTGCAAAAGGGAGACCAAATGGATTGAATATTACAATATAGTCAGAGAGATGATATGGAAACAGCATGTAGTGTTCGCGACTGTAACGTAAAAGCTGTTCGTAGTAAGCCCGTTGATTCTTTTCCACTGTACGAACTGTGGATAATTATGTTAAATATACAACCAAGTAAAGCTCGTATAATACAATCTTACTTAAATTATCCTTATATCTTAGCTGATTCACAATCGAGTACTCTTTAATCTTTTTGGCATACTCTTCCGAATTTCCAATCAACTGTGGAAAAATACACAAAGCACATTTTATTAAAATAAAATAAATACAACAGAATGAATACCGATTGAACCCCAGTGGGAAGTTTATTCCATGAAGTATTTTGGGCAATGTATTTGTTGACATCCATGGTGGAAAGGTTAGGATGACATCACGAAACGAGAAATGATTGTTGTGATTGTGCAAGTCAGCTGGTATATGCAAGAATCAGTGGAGATAGAGCTAGGAGTGAGAGGTAGCACCATCTCTTGTCGCGTTGCGTAGCATCAGATCGACCAGAGGAGCATAGAAGTGACGAGTGCGCGAGATCTCGCTCCACAAGACCTCATTTTGAACTACTTGGGCGCAACATTTGCCACTCCACGCTCGAGTTCTACTCGATTCTTCCCACTTACTCATTACACGATGAATCATCTCATAGATAGAAGCTCGATCCGCAAACTGTTCTATTTCGAGTTTGATCGTTAATCTGGCTAACTTTATAAACATTTCCTCAAACTCTTCACGATGGATATGCATGTTAACTGAAGATTGAAAGGCGCAGAAAAATTGCAAGTAAGCCAGGGTTGAGTGTTCATAGGTCAAGGCTCTGTTTAAAAGAATTGTGACAACTTGGAAAATGTTTTTCGAATGCTTCAAAAGGCCGCACTTCATGATAGCGAAAAATTGAGATTGTAAGACTTTTAGGTGCATTTGCAAAAGTTCCTCTTCACTTTCCTTCATCATTAGAATATTTTCTAAAAGTTGTGAAAACACATCGTCATTCTTACTTGAGCTATTTAGTTGATTAGTCATAAAAGCAAGTGATGAAGATGTGAATGATGAGGAGTCTTCCGGTTTTCTTTGCAGCAAAATAGTCAAATTGTCAATCAAAACATCAAAAGATTCAGTATTAGTGTTATGAAGCATTCTTCTTAATTTAACGTAAATCAATTCAATATAGCCATGTTGGTCTAAAATATCATAGTAGATTGTCTGATCTGAGAAATTTTTGAAAGTTAAATAAAAATTTATACATTTCAAAGCAATCAAGCGATTTTCTTCCGCATAATTATCCAAAATACTTAGTGTTAAAGGGAATAGATCGAATATGCTTGAGCGAGGATCATGAGCACTGAAGTAATAAGAAAATATTAAAAAAGAAGTTTACAATAAAATAAGTCAACTTACTTAAAGAAAATATATTCAAATAGTTTAGAGTTACCAAACACAGAAGGCCACTCTTCGTTGCCGTTGTAATCTCTTGACTTTAGTTTCTTTGTCAAATTCTTGATTCTAGAGCTATCTAGTTGATTACAGTTGTTATCAATTTTTTCCAATACATGTTGAATTCGACCAATCTTTGTATCCAGATTATATATACCACTCTCCAAAACAAGAAATAAATCATTGATAATTTCTAATAACTCTGGTGAAACATTGTAATCAGATATCTTCTGGCAAAAACTAAGCAAAAATTGGACACACTTTTCAGAAATAGAAGACATATATGTGTAGTTTATACGTTTATCATCTGATCGCAAATTTGGAAATAGTATATTCAGAATAGATTTTAACAAATCACAAATAGACACAATTTCTTGTTGAAACGTTTTTTCAGAATAGTTTAATAGTAAAGTAAAAGTATCACAAAGCATTTCAATGGGAACATTGCCTTCAATTTTTGGTAACGCCATCATTTGTTGTTTATTATATTATTTTATATGATGATACAATGCAAAAAAGGTTTATAAGATTGCTCAGGTAGCGATCAAATCACATGTTTGTTGAATCATGTTATTCATTTGCCTGTTTCAACCCAACCATGCATAACGCAATTGCCGCCAACCCAAGCATTGATTGTAGCATAAACTTATGCACTCATGTTATTTAATACAAATATATAAAAGAGCGCGAGTTTATCAAAAATATAAAAGCTAATACTACAATTAATGAAAATATATGTATCGGATATAGCAAAATGCCTTGTAGTAAATTAAATTAGCAACTATAGTTTTAAATTACAAATATGCGATTGAGCACGATGTTTACTTTATGACTCTTTGGCATCGCGAATACCATCGTGGTTAATGGAGAAAGTTGCTTCGGCCTCAGGTAGATTCGGTGAGTCATAAACGCGGCAGATTCGATTCTCGCCTCGGCCTTTTTTCAAATAAAGCCGAGTGGTGGAGGCATGTGCCATGATATTACCCCCAATCGGCTTCTTGTTGTCCGAACTGAACATAGCCGAGTTGTCTACATTGGCCACCACTTGATTAGTGATCACAACAGCCACACCAAATTCATCGGCAAGCCGTTGGAGCATTCGGAGGAAACGTGCTAAATGCATTTGTCGCGCTGCCAGTTCCGATCTTCCATTGTAGTCCGTTCGGTAAAGTGCAGTAGCACTGTCTACTACCAACAGTGCATATCTAATTGTATGGAAAAGTGATCATTACTAAAAAGAATACAAAATTTGAAAAAATAACCTAGTCTCAGACATCATCGCTGCAGCATCAATTAACAGCTGAGTTTGATGATCGGTATTATATGCACGAGCATAAGCAATGTTTTCCAAACATTGAGCTTCATTTAAACTGAATCTCCGTGAAATCTCTACGAAGCGTTCTGGTCGAAAAGTGCCTTCAGCATCGATGAATAAGCATTTTCCCTCGGCACCTCCCATATCAATTGGCAGTTGACAAGTGACTGCTAACATGTGACATAATTGCGATTTACCGGTACGAAATTCTCCAAATAATTCTGTAATAGAACCTGTTTCAATTCCACCTAAAAAACATTTTGTTAGGTTTTTAAAATAATAAAAAATAAATATAGAGTACCTTTTAAGAGAGCGTCCAATTCCTTTGAGCCAGTACTGATAAAAACAATTTCTGATCGTTTAATGTGATATTCTGTGGCAGTCGAAAAGCCCATTGGAATCATTTTCATCGCAGCACTCTAGGATTTTTAACAATAAACATGAGACATCAATTCTTAACAATATTCTTAAAAATATACAATAATTTTCTCCGCCTTTTGCTCACTAATGCCTTTGATTTTCTCAAGTGACTTCCGAGGGACGTATGCCACAGATTCCACAGTATAATGTCCACCTTCTTGTAGCTTTTTGATATCTTGAGCTGAGATGCCACATCCCTGTTTATCCACAATAATGATGAAAAAGTAAGCATTTAGAAACAAAAACATGCAACAAGTTACACTTAGCAAACATACCTCTAGCTTTTGAATGGGAGTAAAGGTAGTCTCGAATTCCTCATCTTCGGCATCTTTCAGCCCGTTAGTATCTCTTTCTTGAGCAGCATCCATGTGGAGATACACGAGATGAAAGGTGGGTGTGAGAGTGGGCGAAAAGAGCAGATGTGAAACCACTAGAAGCACTGTAAGCAGCCGAGAGTCACTCAACCGCCAGCACTACGCAATGCTTTCGAATTATACTCTCACGTGCTTAGAGCTCGGGGAAAGTTAGAAAAAGGTGTGGCTTAGTTGTTGTCACTTACTACACGCACGTTAGATAGAAACCACACCACTTTCTAACTTATTCCGATCCTTAAACGCACTGCCAATTGACCGCTCTTTTTCACAACACCTCACTGGGTCACTTTAGACGCCACGAGTTCGCTCCAAATAGTCATTTGTTTTTGATTTTTAGCAAAGCGAGAGGCAGTTTTGCTGCAAAAGCCCTGCTATTAATCTCATGTTTCTGTCCGTCTTCACAAAAAATCTAGTACACTTCCTGTGCACCAAAAAAGCTGAAACTTTACAAAAAGAATCCTTTTGAGAAAAGAATAATTGGATGAGACTTTGGGGTCGCAGACTCCAAAGAGGCCCGAGAATAGGGTCATTGAAACTCAGGCTAGTCTGACAACCTACGCCGCACTTCTCTCGCCCTGCTCATAGGCGAGAGCTCAGCTCTCTCTTCTTATTTTTCATATATAAATTGAATCTTTCAAGGTACGCATCTTTAATTAAGGCCAGTAGATTCCAAACTGTAAATTAATTTTTTCTGAGTTTTCTAGAAAAATAGAGCTTACGAAAATCTATTCAAGTCATAAAGTCAAGTCTAGTGTAAAGAGAAATATATGGTAGTAAAAATATAAACGAAACAAGATAATAAACCAAGTTCAGGGCCATCATTCCACATTAACCTGGAAATATAAAAACTCTAAATCTATAAACTAATTGTCTAAAAAATTTACTTTTGGCTTGAAGTCTAATGATCAAGATATCATAACGAAATTCGATTTACAAGTTGACAACAGATTACTGTTTTAATCGCAGTTCTTCTAGAAAGTCAATCTAAACAAAAGAGTTCTCTACCTAAGGTGGAGTCCATAGGGATCGTCGAGTTCGGCGATAGTGTGTTGTCCCATGCGAAGAAAGGTGTATGGCTCGAATCGTGGATCGGACTTGATCACCTGGTTGGTCTTGAGGTCAACCACTCGCACCTCTTGTCCGTTGATGGAGACACGCAGTTCAGCTCGTTCCTCACTTTGACCGTCCGGCTTGAGCACTGAGGAGATAATCAAATCTTCCACCACGGTGCCTACCTTCTCCTCCTCGTACTCTACCCGCTTTTGTCCGATTGTCCGGTGGCAGATCTCTTTCATCATCTCTTTCATCATCTCATCATTTCTACTCATTTTTGGTTCTCTTCCAAAATAAGCAACTTAATTTACAAATCAATACTTATTAACTGAAATAAGTTTTTAAAAAATGTTTTTATGTCACAGTCACAGAAATAATTAAATTAGATCTTAATGTTTAGTCGAAATTAAAATCAAATTATAGTGGAAACTGCATTTTCAGTTCATTTAAACACTTTGATAATGCAAGCTTGCTCTTTTTATTAGAGCCACGCATTTGCAATCCGACAATCCGAAATTTCAGATCAGATCGGATTAATCCGATCTGATCCGAAAAACAGATTGAATCGGATGAGTCAGTTGGGTTAAAATATTTTTCAAAACACAAAATAGAACTTTTCAAATAACACATTTCTATTGGTTTTGCTTGTTGATATTCAAAGAACACACATGTTCTAGTTAAGTAAGTAATGAATTT